>PVIU01007402.1:76974-92250 GCA_004026605.1 Ondatra zibethicus
TTTTCAATTTCTTTCTTCAAAGATTTAAAGTTCTTGTCATACAAGTCTTCTACTTGTTTGGTTAGAGTTACTCTGAGATGTTTTATGCTATTTGTGGCTATTGTGAAGGGTGTTGATTCTCTGATTTCTTCCCCAGCCCTTTTATCATCTGTGTACAGGAGAGCTACTGATTTTTTTGAGTTGATCTTGTATCCTGCTACATTGCTGAAAGTGTTTATGAGTTGTAGAAGTTCCTTGGTAGAATTTTTGGGATTGCTTATGTAAACTATGATATCATCAGCAAACAGTGAGAGTTCGACTTCTTCTTTTCCAATTTGTATCCCCTTGATTTCCCTTTGGTGTCTTATTGCTCTAGCTAGGACCTCAAGAACTATATTGAATAGATATGGAGAGAGTGGACAACCTCGTATTGTTCCTGATTTCAGTGGGCTCGCTGGGAGTTTTTCTCCATTTAGTTTGATGTTGGCTGTTGGCTTGCTGTATATTGCCTTAATTATGTTTAGGTATGTTCCTTGTATCCCTGCTCTCTCCAAGACCTTTATCATGAAGGGATGTTGTATTTTGTCAAATGCTTTTTCAGCATCTAATGTGATGATCATGTTATACCTGATATTTTTACATAGATGGTGAAGAGCAAACTCAGGTTCTCTTCTTGAAAACAAGCACTTTACCATCTAAGCCATCTTCCAAGTCCCTATTTTTTTTACTAAGATTAGAAAATTATAAGTATGTGTATGTCTGTGTGTGAACATGTCATGTATATGCGGGTACCCACAGCCGCCAGAAGAAGACACTGAATCCTCTGGAACTGGAGGTGAATGCAATTGTGAGCTGCCTGATGGTGATGGGAACAGAACTCAGGTCCTCTGCAAGACAAGCAAGATTCTCAACTGCTAAGCTATGTCTCCAGCCCCTATTTGTATTTTTAATTCTCAGATGCTAAGGAAGCACTTTACCACTAAGCTACACCACCAGGCCTAAAAGGTGGACTTTTATGGGGAAATATTTTAAAAGATCAGATAATTCATCATGTATAGGTGTAGCTAATGGTATTATAGGCCAAATTCCTGCCCCTGTAGTTTTTTTTAAAAATATTTCAGCATTTACTATAGTTTTTTAAAATATAAATTAAGGGTTTTTACTGTATTTTCATGTAAGTTTAAGAAATGCAATGTTCTGCTATATTACTGTTTTATAAGACTGGAGAAGAACTTACAGAGAAACTAACAATAACAGGCAGCATTTATATAGACTTTTCAAGTCATTACTTTGCTAATCTACTGACAATGTTAAGACACTGGTGGTTAATGTTATCAGCTCCTTTTGCCAAGGGAGTGGAGTAGAGACACTTCAGGCTGTCCCCAAGGTCAATGTGAGTCAGCCACAGTGTACACAGCTCCTGCTGAGGTACTTCACTTCCTCAGTTCTAAATCATAGTGCTTTAGCTGGAACCGAGGAAGAAGCAACTCCACCTAAAAAAGCAAGTGTGTTGCCAGCAAAATGTCAAGTCAATAGATGAGGTTCAAATGAGAGGTTTAAATTGTAAAGTACTGATAAACTGAAGAGCACTTTAGTGGGAGAGTTGCATTCAGGATTACACAACAGTTAAAATTTCTGGTTTACACCCACACATTGAGATTATTTTTCATTAACTGTTGACTTATATTTAAAGCCATGCAACCTTTTCAGTCTTTCAAAGTAGCTTTGCTTTTACAATTTCTTGCCTTTTCACATTTAAGAAAATATTAGCTTTTTTATAATAAAGCTAAATTAACTTAAAAACCATATAATCTATCCAGAACCAATAAAGAATAAAATAGTATTTTGATAAACTTGCCCTACCTTGTGAGTTTCTGCTTCTTACTATTTTAGGAAACCTATGAATTCTATTTTAGTGATTATAGCTCTCGTGGTCCTCGGAACATACTATGTAGACCAGGTTGGCTTCGAATTCACAGAGATCCAACTGCCTCTGGCACCCAACTGCTTGCATTCAAGGCATGTGCCATGCTTGGCTGATAATATTTTTCTTAACATATAGTTTTATTGGGTTATTGGTTCTACTAAAGCCTCCATGGATCTCTCACAAGTCCACATTCCACGAGTTCATGATAGATTTTTGTAGTAATAGTTTCAATGAACTATACCCCTCCAGATTTCCAGTGTTTCCTGAGACACTGACCATGGAACTTGTTTTGGCCACTGTGATACCAACAAGCACGGTTTACACAGGAACTCAGTAAATGCTAGGCCTTTAAGGCTAGTGCTGCTATAGTAAAGGCTCAGTGTGGTTTTGATGGAAGAAGGCCACCCGAGGACAGAGCCCTGAGACTCCAGGGGAAATAGAAAGTGGCATCTTAAGCCACCAAGTCTGTGGGTAGCTGCAGTATTTTGTACAATAGTAGGTGCCTGGTGCTACAAACACTGCAATGCTTGGCTAAGCTGACATTGTCCAGTCCTACTTCTCCCCAGTTTAGTGTGGCAACCAGTGCTCATTTTTTCTGCTTGAAGCAGTGTCTGTCTGCTGATATCCCCTATCTGTTAGTCAGCTCAAGCTCTTGCAAGGTTTCCTGCCTGCTCCGATCCACACCAATCACTCCTATGCAGATCCCTGTTGACAATAGTCTAGATTTCTCTCTCAGCCATTCACATGTCACTCCACCTTTATAATCTATTGACTGCACTTCTGGCAGACATCTTCATCTGTACTACAAATTCTTACCAAGAGCTTTATAAATGTATCTAAAATTATCAGTGGCTTCAGCAAAACTACACCCAGATGGCCTGCAGAAGTTCTGGGAATACTTATCAAGTACGGAGCCATCTCTAGGAGGTGGTGAAATTGTAAGAGCCCTTTGGGGAGAAGTTTTGTTAACAGGAAGCTAAGCTGCAAGCAGCTCAGTTAGTCTATAACTCTGCCTCAGAAAGTAGTTCAGGAGCAAAAAGAAAAAAAAAAAAAAACAGTTCTATAGCTCATAGTGTTTCCCTGTGAGGACTGGAGACAGTGATGACTTTGTGGCCCAGTGATTAAGCAATCACCAAGGGACAGCAATAAGGCTAGCCTCTTGCTCTCAGAGGAGGGAAGGTGCCTGTAGAAGATAAAGACATTGTTGGGAAGAGAAGCAAGATCCCAGACCTGTTTTATTTCCTGGTACTGAAAACTGCAGATAAAAATGCACAGCTATCCATTCTACTTTTCCAGGGACTGCAACTATCATGTTCCTTGCCATCCACAGCTCAGGGCGTAGGCAGCACACTGTCTTGCTGGGCCATGGTTGAGGGTGGTTAGCAATGTATTCTAATAACATTCGCTTTTAGTAGCAGTGCAGCAATAGCTGCTTATCAGTTTTCTCAGTGAAAACCTTTTCAAGAAAGCTAACAACCTGGGTCCCAGAACAGAGGCAAAGATCAACGGTTGAAGTTTATGCCTTCAAATTCAGTTTCAATGAAGAACTTACTTTGAAATGATAATTTAAGCACAACTTTTAACGTAGATGTTCTTCTATTGAGGTTAAAAATATTACTTTTCATGTTACTATAAAAAATGATATATCAGCAAGGTATTATAGTGGCTCACAGTTGCGATCCTGGTACTTGGGAGGGTAGAAAGGGGGATTTCCTGAGTTCAAAGGCTGGCTAACCTGTGTTACAAAGTGAGATTCTGTCTCAAAACAAAAAAGTAATCTATCTAAAGGCAAGAAATTCTTCTAGCTGGGTGGTGGCGGCATGTGCCTTTATTTCCAGCACTCAGGAGGCAGAGGCAGGCAGATCTCTGTGTGTTCAAGGCCAGCCTGGTCTACAGAGTGAGTTCCAGGACAGGTTCCAAAGCTACACAGATAAACCCTGTCTCAAAAAACAAGAAAACAAAACAAAAGTAGAAAAGTTCATGGAAATGATATTAAAGCCTAATTTTGTATATCAGAAAGCACAATTTTAAGTTAAAATGTTGCTTATAGTACCTTCACAGTTACTCAATTAACTCACTTCAAATACATTAGTACCATCCTGCACTGCCATTGCAAAAATCCTGTAGATAAATTATAAAAAATTCCATTTAGAGAGATTTTTAAAATGCAATGTTAAGTATTTAAAGATAAACATGTGCTTTACATTAATTTAGAAAAAAATTAAGACTTACCATTCACTGCTTTTTCGTAATTTTTTCCTAGGTTTATTAAGTTTCGTAGCCCAGGATTGAATTGTTCCATAACATTCTGACAAACAAACACACAAAACAAACAGATCAATAAACAAAAGAGGGACGACTAGAGTCTATTACTATGAGGCCTAGAATTCCTATATGACAATAAAGTCTCAAACACTCTTTTCTTTTCTTTCCAGACAAGGTCTCAGGAATCCCCAGGCTGCCCTGAACTTGTTAGGGATCCAAAGATGACCTTGAACTTCTGTCGTTCCTGCTTTCAGTTCCCAAGTGTTAGAATTACAGGTGTGTTCCACCATGCCTAGGTTATAGTTTTAGGGATCAAACCTAGGGCTTCACAAATGCTAACTGAGCCAAATTCTTATCCTACAAATAATGTAGATGTAAGAATCCCAATGAGCTTGATTTTCTGACCCGACAGACAAGCAGTAAGGAGGATATAGCCCAGCAATTTTCAGTTGCCCAAGGACTGCCCACATTCTGCTATAAATGAAGCAAGCAGCAGACATTCACAACTCTACCATACCCCATGGGGGCTGTGAGCCTGGAGGCCAAAGAATTCTCTCTGGTACAAGTAGATTGATTGTTCATGGCTATAACTCTAGCATTATGAAATAGTCTGCTTGCACGGCTACCTCAACTTAATTTATAATTAAGGATAATGTTTTGGTTATCAAGTATTTAGAAACTTCAGGGCAATCTTACTTTCATTTTGTCTAAACCTATACAGTACAGATGATAAGCCACTCCCAGGGTGCTGGCTTTATGACCAAGAACACATTATCATATGGTGACTTAGCTATCTGTTCCATCTTGGATCAACAAGTTGTCCTATATTCATCATTCCAAATGGACCACTCAGGTCTCCCCACCCCTTCTTCCATGTATATAGTATCATAGATGACCAAATGATAAAAGATGGAAAATGAGCCAACACTCAATGAGTCAGAAGCTTCACATCCTTCAGGAAAAAAAAGGCTCTGCATTAGTAACTGGGAATAGAGGATGAATGACAACTTATAGTAATTGAATAGTGATAAAAATCACAATTAAAAAGCCCATACCTCATGCTTTCTCCATCCTTGCTATTACCCCCAAGAATACTTCCAATCATATAGTTACTCTCCCTTTCGGTACCCCCATTTGACTGTTCACTCATCTTCAATTTAAGACTAGCTTCTGGCGACTTCTTACAGTTCAGGAGGACCTACTTCTCTGTTATACTCCCTTCTGATGTAACCGACAACTTTCTGGTCAATCACTCATATTTATTGTGACTGTAAATATTGGATACGACAATTCAAGGAATGTACTAAAGATCACATTTCCTTTCTTAGTAATGCCTTTTTGTTTTTCCTGGAATTAATAATTGGCTTGCTCCTCTTCCCTCTTGCTTCTATGTATCCACCTAAAGTCCTTTCTCATGCAGTGTCAGACCAAGCAGAGGCCTACCAATTTTATTTTTCAAACATACAGAATAGCCAGCTGACCTCCCATCTCATTTTTCCCTCCTGAAACCTCCAAAGACTTTCTGTCCTCTCTCTCAGCCTTACCTGACTTCCCCCAAGTCTGCCAGGCTGCTATCCTTGCATGCTCCAATCTGGCTGCCTATATTGGAGCTCTCATTCTTTTTTTTTTTTTTTAAAGATTTTATTTATTTATTATGTATACAACATTCTGCCTCCATGTATGCCTGCAGGCCAGAAGAGGGTGCCAGATCTCATTACAGATGGTTGTGAGCCACCATGTGGTTGCTGGGAATTGAACTCGGGACCTTTGGAAGAGCAGGCAGTGCTCTTAACCACTGAGCCATCTCTCCAGCCCTGGAGCTCTCATTCTCAGCAGGTTGGTGGCCCACACCTTCAATCCCAGCACTAGGGAGGCAGAGGCAGGCAGATCTCGAGTTTGAGGTCAATAGAGTGAGTTCCAAGACAGCCAGGGATACACAGAGAAATCCTGACCCTGTCTTGAAAACAAACAAACAGAAGCTCTCAGTCACACTGTCTACTTTCTTCCTTTTTGCTGGGAATTATTCTCCAAAACTGATGTAAGAATGATGTGAAAGATGTATCTGTGGCCCCACATGTCTGAAACTACTTAAAAATTTAAAATTATTTCTTTATTGTATGTGGAGGAGGAGGGAGAGGATGAATTGCAAGTGCCACAATGCATATAGAGGTCAGAGAACAATCCATGGTTGCCATTTCTCCCCTTACACCACGTGAGCTCTGGGAACTAAACTCAGGTGGCAAGTGCCTTTCCTATCCCTGAAACTACTTTTACCTTGACATTTGTTTGCTGTATTGCTGGGCAGCGTATGACATGCTGACCTGTCTTCCTCAGAATGTTTAATACTGCTGTTACTTTTGCTACAGTAACAGGTGTCTTTCTCTACTGTTCCTCACCTTGATTTTTGACACAGGGTCTTTTATTCAGCTAGACTAGCTGGCCAGCAAGACCCAGTGACACAACTGTCTGCCTGCACAGGACTGGGATCTGTGCTTGGGTTTTATGCGGCTGTTGGAGACCCAAACCCAGGCACTCATGGTTGCAAGCAAGCACTTTACTGACTGAGCCATATCCTGGCTTCAGACTTCCCCTTCTCGAAAGCTTTTAGAAGCCAACTCTTTATCCCTATGTTGTAAAATCAAACACTGGTCTGCTTCATTTTTGGTATCTTTCCCATTTATTTTATGAGATACTTGATTACTTCTAGCCATGTGGAAAACGTCTGTCAAATCTGGGAAATGCTTGTTTTATTTTTTGTTTCTTTATTTCTTTTGGAGCCCAGATGATGACTTTTTTTTTTTTTTGGACAGGGTTTCTCTGTGTAGCACTGGCTGTCCTGGGACTTACTTTGTAGACCAGGCTGGCCTCAAACTCACAGAGATCTACCTGCTTCTGCCTCCTGAGTACTGGGATTAAAGGCATGCACCAATACCACCTGGCCAGGTGAAGGTTTTATGCATTCTGGATTTATCTAACATTACCTTTTCTCTATTTCTTCACAGTATTTATGTTCTACACCTGAAAAAATCCTCAACTTTACAACCTAACTCTTTTTTTTTATTTATTGATTTTTATTGAGCTCTACATTTTTCTCTGCTCCCCTCCCTGCCTCTCCCCTCCCTGCTTCAACCCTCTCTCAAGGTCCCCATGCTCCCAATTTACTCAGGAGATCTTGTCTTTTTCTGCTACCCATGTAGATTAGATCTATCTTAGGGTCCTCATTGTTGTCTAGGTTCTCTGGGATTGTGATTTGTGGGCTGGTTTTCTTTGCTTTATGTTTAAAAACCACTTACGAGGAATACATGTGATAATTGTCTTTCTGTGTCTGAGTTACCTCACTCAAAATGATGTTTTCTAGCTCCATCCATTTGCCTGCAAAGTTCAAGCTGTCATTATTTTCTTCTGCTGTGTAGTACTCTATTGTGTAAACGTACCACATTTTCCTTATCCATTTTTCAGTCAAGGGACATTTAGGTTGTTTCCAGGTTCTGGCTATGACAAACAAAGCTGCTATGAACATAGTTGAGCACATGTCCTTGTGGCACGATTGGGCATCCTTTGGATATATACCCAAAAGTGGTCTTACTGGGTCTTGAGGAAGGTTGCTTCCTAATTTTCTGAGAAATCACCACACTGACATCCATAGGGGTTGTACCAGCTTGCATTCCCACCAGCAATGCAGAAGTGTTCCCTTTACCCCACAACCTCTCCAGCATAAGTTGTCATCAGTATTTTTGATCTTGGACATTCTTACAGGTGTAAGATGGAATCTCAGAGTTGTTTTGATTTGCATTTCTCTGATGACTAAGGATGTTGAACATTTCCTTAAGTGTCTTTCAGCCATTTTAGATTCCTCTGTTGAGAGTTCTCTGTTTAGGTATGTACTTCATTTTTAAAAATGGGATTATTTGTTCTTTTGATGACCAATTTTTTGAGTTCTTTATATATATTTTGGAGATCAGACCTCTGTCTGATGTGGGGTTAGTGAAGATCTTTTTCCATTCTGTAGGCTGTCGTTTTGTCCTTTGCTTTACAGAAGCTTTTCCGTTTCAGGAGGTCCTATTTATTAATTGTTTCTCTCAGTGTCTGCGCTACTGGGGTTATATTTAGGAAGTGGTCTCCTGTGCCAATGTGTTCAAGTGTACTTCCCACTTTCTCTTCTATAAGGTTCAGTGTGGCTGGCTTTATGTTGAGGTCTTTGATCCATTTGGACTTGAGTTTTGTGCATGGTGATAGACATGGATCTATTTTAATTCTTCTACATGTTGACATCCAGTTATGCCAGGACCATTTGTTGAATATGCTTTCTTTTTTCCATTTTATATTTTTTGCTTCTTTGTCGAAAATCGGGTGTTCGTAGGTGTGTGAATTAATATCCGGGTCTTCTATTTGGTTCCATTGGCTCTCCTGTCTGTTTTTATGCCAATACCAGGCTGTTTTCAGTACTGTAGCTCTGTAGCAGAGTTTGAAGTCTGGGATTGTGATGCCTCCAGAAGTTCTTTTACTGTACAGGATTGTCTTGGCTATCCTGGGTTTTTTGCTTTTCCATATGAAGTTGAGTACCGTTCTTTCGAGGTCTGTGAAGAATTTTTCTGGGATTTTGCTGGGTATTGTATTGAATCTATAGATTGCTTTTGGTAAGATTGCCATTTTTACTATGTTAATTCTACCTACCCAAGAGCATGGGAGATCTTTCTACTTTCTGGTGACTTCTTCCATCCTAACTCTTTTTTCTTTTTTAAGCTTTTGATTTTTGTTTTCTTTTGAGAAAAGGTCTTGCTTAGTAGCCCTGGCTGGCCTCAAACTCATGATCCTTCTCCCTCAGCCTTCTGAGTGCTGGGATTACATGTGTGCGTACATTCTTTTTATTTACTTGTTTGTTTGTTTATGTTTTTTCAATATATAGTATATATTCAATGTATAATAGCTCTGGCTGTCCTGGAACTCTGTGGCTGACCTCTGCCACAGAAATCTGCCTGCCTCTGCCTCCCAAGTCCTGGGATTAAAGGTGTGCGCCACCACTGCTTGGTCATAAAGTGCTTTTTAAATACGTATGCATGTATGATGATGTATAAAATACATATATGTAATTTTTCTAAGAGTTCTTAAGTATCTAACTCTTTCCATTTTTAAAATCACCATTTCAGTTTTGGCTTATGATACTCTATCTTCTCTGAGTAACTGTAGGTGTTGGTATTCTAGCTCAGTTCCCCATGGCATCATCTCCTAATTACATTTTTTTTTAATCAAACTAAAGGCTTTTATCCAACTTCTGGTGTTATTTTGTTTATTTGGTTTTAAAACCTATTTTACTGTTTTATGTGTATCAGTATTTTGGCTGAATGTATGTCTCTGTACCATATATGTGTCTGGTGCCCACAAAGATTAGAAGAGTGAGTATTGGACCCCATGAACTTGAGATATAAATGGTTGTGAGCTACCACGTGGGTGCTGGGAACCTAACCCCAGTCCTCTAGAAGAGCAGCCAATGCTCTTAACTGCTAAACCATCTTTCTAGCCTCTATTTGTTTGAGACAAGGTTGGTCTCTCTCTCTCTCTCTCTCTCCAGCTCAGGCTGCTTCAAACTCACAATCCTCCTGTCTCAGTCTCAAGAG
Source organism: Ondatra zibethicus (assembly GCA_004026605.1). Lineage (NCBI taxonomy): Eukaryota > Metazoa > Chordata > Mammalia > Rodentia > Cricetidae > Ondatra > Ondatra zibethicus. Next base: position 86,761 of record PVIU01007402.1, read on the forward strand.
TGCTGGGATTATAAGTGTGTGCCACCATGCTTAACTTCTGGTGATTGATTTATTTATTTTAAAAGACAGGGTCTCACTATGTCACCCTGGATGGTCTAAAACTCATTATATAAACCAGATTGCCTCTGTCCCCTGAATGCTGGGATTAAAGGCATGCACCACCATCTTGGCCACTTCTGATGATCTTTAAAGTCAGTTTGGGGGCTAGAGAAATAGCTCAGTGGTTAAGAACACATATTGCTCTTATAGAGGATTCAAATTCAGTTTTCAGTGCTCATACCAGGCAGGTAAAAACTGCTACTAACTCCAGGCTCAGGGGATCTGATATTCTCTTTTGGCCTCTGTGGGCACCTGTGCACATGTGGTAAACACACACACACACACACACACACACACACACACACACACACACACACACACTTCTTTTTAAATAAGTCAATTGATATTTACAAGTAAAGCCCTTCTTGCTGTTGCAAAGCTTAGGGTTGACGAGTGACTTCAATCACAGTATCTAGACAGCAAATACATGGGGAATCTACTTATGGATAGTACTCAGGGCCAATATTTCTACAGAGACATTGCTAATTCCCAGTCACCAGGTAGAAAGAAGAGCATCTAACAGATAGTTAGCCTTTCTACCAGTCATGAATGGGGGTTGAGAACCAAAGTATACCAAATCACTGTCTGCCAAATTCCTCTGTGGAGTTTTACCTCTGGTGTTTTTAAGGCCCAAGCTCCAACATGCCCTCAGATTAAATCTCTGGTCTGCAAGCAGAAGAGATCAATTCTCAGAGTCAGCTGGGATAGGGAAGGGAATGGGAGTTCAACATTATATGCATACATACTTCTATACCAGCCCTGTGTGCCCTTGTCTCTATTCTTGGCCATTAGGGTCCTAGGGTGAATGGCTCACTTACCCCAAATACTTCTCAACATATCCTTTGAGTACCTGTAAGCCAGCTACCACTCTATTACTCCCATGATGCTTGCTTGCTTCCTTCCTACCGTCCATCCCTCCCTCCCTCACATGTCTTATGTACTCTAGGTAAGCTTCAAATTTTTTATGTAGCCAAGGAAAACCTGGGACTTCTGATCCCACTGCCTTGATCTTCCAAGTGTTGGGATTACAGGTGCATATTACCACTATGACCAATTTATGTAGTGCTAGGGATGGAACCCAATGTTTCATGCATGCTATGCAAGACTCTACCAACTAAGCTATCTCTCCAGCAATATTGCCCAAATTCTCTTTAGATTTTTTTGTCAACAGATGTCCCCTTTAGAACTCTGCACTATATATAGATTTATGTGGTGTGTGTGTGTGTATTTCTATCAGAGGGAAAAGAAAAACACAATAGTGACTCTGCTTAGCCTAATTGGAAATCCACCCATCTTGTATCACTGAAGCAGGCAGCTGTCCTAGGTCTTTAAGTGGCCAAGAAGCCCCCAAAGCCTCTGGATCCCGTTCTTTTCAAGATGAACCCTTAGTACCTAGTACTATATATCTGTAGATACAGCTGCTATTGATCTAGTCTCTTAACCCCCCTTTAAACTTTCAATTTTAAAATAGGTTAAGCATCAAAGGAGTTATTAAAAAATATATATGCTGGTAAAATGGCTCAGCAGATAAAGGCATTTGCTGCACAAGCCTGACAACCTGAGTTTGACTCCTAGAACTCATGGTGGAAGAAGAGAAACAACTCTTGAAAGTCATTCTCTGACACATGCTATGTCATGTACATGCTTGCATTCATGCATCATACACACACAAACACATACACACACTATGAAAACCACAAAACACATTGTTCCTAGACATGATTTCCCTTAGCTCCCACATGACATTTTCTATAACCACAGTACATTCTCAAACCCATTAAAAAGCTACTTGTACAACACTATGGGCCAATCTTTGTATTCGTTATTGTTTTCAGAGAGGACTATCTGTACAAAATTTTATCATGTATATGGATCTGCACAGTCATCACCTCAATCATAATGCAGGATGGTCCCTTCCTAGTCACCCCTCCCCACCCACCTCTAACTCTGCTCTTATGAGAATGCTATGTAAATGGAATCATACATTATGTGACCTTTTGAGAGTAGTTTTTTTCACTCAGTGCAATGCCTTTAAAAAGTATACAACTTCATAGGTGTATAAATAGCCTATTTCTCTTTTCTGTTTTTCAGGTAAGGTGCTAGCTGTGTTTCATGGTATGGATATATCACACTTTGCTTACCAATTTATACAGCAAAGAACATTTGGGTTGTCTCCAGCTTGGGGTTATTCCAATTAAAGCTGATATGAATGATCATGTACAGGTCTGTGTATGAACATAAGTTTTTATATCTCTAGGATAAATACACAGAAGTCCAACTGCTGCATCACAGGGTAGGTGTGTGTTTAACTTTATGAGATGCTGCCAGGCCTGTAGACAAAGTAGCCAGGTCACTCTGCCATCCCATCAGCAATCTAGGAGAACTTAATAATTCTTAAAATCTAATAATTTCATGGGGATGTGGCTTACTTGGTAGAACATTTGTCTAGTAAGCATAAAGCCCTGGGTTCCATCTCAAGTTCTACATACACTGGGCAAGGTGGTATAAATCCATCCTTTACTACACAAGGAGTTTGAAATCAGCCTGAAATATGTGACTATATGTTGTTGTTCCAAAACAAGAACGACAATAAAAACCTCATTAGAAAATGGTCGCTTTCTAATTGAAAAATAAAACTATTTTAAATGCAATGTCTAAAATTCCTGTGATATTCTTATGAAGCTGAGAGTATATGATAAAAGCAAGAGGAATCCACTACATAGCTAACCTGTTCTGTAGCATATAAGAAGTCATACAAAGATGACTAGATCGTTCTCTGAGCATATTACTTATAAAAAAAAGTATAATTTGATTGTGTATACCTATGCATGTGTGTGTGCAGGGGTGTGTGTGCATGCGTTCTTGTGTGTGTGTATGCATGTAAAGGCCAGTAGTCAACCTTAGCTATCTTTCCTCAAGAGCAATCACCTTGTTTCTTGAGACTAGGTCTCTCACTGGATCCAAACGCTTTTCTATTAGGGTAGGGTGGCTGTCCAGCAGGCCCCAAGCATCCACGAGTCTCTAATAATTCATGAATATTGGTGTTACAAGAACACACAACCATGCCAGGTTTTTATACCAGTGCTGGGGATTGAACTCAGGTCCTCATATTTGTGAACAAGCACTTTTCCAACTGAGCTATTTCCCATGGCCCCATAATTTGTTGGTTTTTTTTTTCTTTTAATACAGGGTCTCTCCATTGTAACCTTGGCTGGCCTAGTACTCACCATGTAAACCAGGCTAGCCTTGAACTCTGAGATCTGTCTGCCTCTGCTTCTCAAGCACTGGGATTAAAGGTATGCATCACCACACTTGGCTCATAATTTGACTTTTTTTAAAAAAATATTATTCTCGAAGCCAGGCTGTGGTGGCACACGCCTTTAATTCCAGCACTCAGGAAGCTGTGAGTTCGAGGCCAGCCTGGTCTACAAGAGTTAGTTCCAGGACTGGCTCCATAGCTACAAAGAAACCCTGTCTTAAAAAACCAAAAAAAAAAAAAAATTCTTGAAATACTTACTAACTCTAATATCTTATGATGAACACTGAACACCACACATAAGTCACTATCCACACACACAATCTTATCTAAAAGGCCAAGAAATAAGTATCACTATCTAAACATTTCATAGATTTTAACTGAAACTTAAGACTACATAACCAGCTTTGAAGAAAACAAGAGTTCTTAAGCTGGATAAATTCAACAAGTGTAGTTTAATTCTTTGTTATTTAGGTTAACAACAGAAATGTTGGCCCCTTCCAACCATGGAAAATCCATTTCTATATTGGCTTTTGGCCATTAATCTAGTTATTTTAGCTTAAGTACAAGTTATTTTTAAACCCAAGAACAAAAAAGCAAAACTGCCTTTGTACTGTGAAATCTGCAAGATGTTACAGCAGCAGCCAATGCACTTGTGTGTTGAATTAACCCATGTTTTTTAGGAAGGCAGTCATTGGGCCAAAGGCCAGGGCTGTAGCCAGGTTTGCTAGGAGCTGTGGCAAAGTCTGTACTGGAGGGTCCTTAGCAGGAAAGACCAACTCCATTTCAAATTTGGAGGAAAAATATGGAATATATAAGACAATATTTCAAAGTGAATGGAAAAGATACAAATGAGCCAAGAAACACCACTTTTGTTTTTTTTTTTAAACTTAGTAAGTACTCAACAGTTATTACTTGACAATTAATATGATTTATCAAATCAGTTTCTACTAGAATGTTTCTTTTCCATTCAGAAAGTATGAATACCTACAGTTACAAAATAAATTCTAGCTAATCCACTGGTAATATAATTCTCCTTGTGCCAAATCTGATGTGAAGAGGGTTTGGTTCTATCTTAAAAACAAAAAAACCTCAGTAGCTCTGGAGAAAGGATGGTTATTTAAGATAAACTGCTGTGACTGCACACCATCTGCAGTCCCAGCTACTCTGGAGGTTGAAGCAGGAGGACTGAAAGTGGGAGGCAGCCTGAGCTACTCAGGGAGAGTTCAAGGATACCCTGAGCAATTTAGCAAGACTATGTCTCAAAATAAAAAAAATTTTTTTAAAGGGCCGGGGATTGAGCTCACTAGTAAAGCATCTGCCTAGCATGCATATAGTCTTTAATCATTATCACTGTAAAGTTAATAAACAGATAAAGTAAGACAGGTAGGTATGGTGGTGGCATACAACCGAAGAAAAAAGATCACTGAAATTTGAGGCCAGCCTGGTCTACATAGTGAGTTCAAAGTCAGCCAGAGCTATATAATGAAAAAACCCACAGGGCTGGAGATAAGGCTTAGTGATTAAGAGTGTTTATTATGTTTAGTTCCCAGCACTAATATTGGGCAGCTCACAACCATCAGTAATTCCAATTCAAAGGTGATCTGATGCCGTCTTTTGGCCCCTGCAGACACAGACACACATGAATAAAAACAAAATTTAAAAACTAAGCCAAAGCAAAACAAACAAAAAATAATACAAAACAAAAAACCAGAAATAAGCTGAGTTTATTCCCTTTCTTGCTAGTCTGGCTATGTCATTTCCCCTGCCTCACATAAGTACAGATAATAATTCAAAGATAAGTATTCAATATTAAGATTTTTAACTTCCTTAGCATTTGGCTCCTCCCACCCCCAGACAGGGTTTCTCTTTTTTTTTTTCCCATACATTGTTTTGTTTTATTTTTTCCATTCAAGAACATAATTAAAGATAAAAAAAAATTTTTTTTTCCTTTCTTCCCCTTCTCCCGGTCCCCTCCCACTACCCCCCCACCCCTCCTCCCTCCTCCTTCTTCCTTGAAAGAGGGCATGGTGCCCTGCCCTGTTGGAAGTCCAAGGCCCACCCCCATCCCTCCTGGCCTAGGAAGGAGTGCATTCAAAAAGACTCGGTTCTCAAAAAGTTAATACATGCAGAAG
>PVIU01007403.1:0-92150 GCA_004026605.1 Ondatra zibethicus
GACTGACAATGGGGACTGACTGAGAAGCCAATGATAATGGCACTGGGATTTGATTCTACTGCATGTACTGGCTTTTTGGGATCCTGGTCAGTTTGGATTCACACCTTCCTAGGCCTGGATGGAGGCGAGAGGGCCTTGGGCTTCCCACAGGGCAGGGTAACCTGCCCTCTCTTAGGACTGGAGGGGAAAAGGGGAGGGGGAGTGGGGGAGCGGGAGGGAAATGGGAGGAGCGGAGAAGGTGGAAATTTTGAATGGTACTATTTATAATGCAATAATAAAAAAATTTAAAAAAAAAGAATCCCAAATCTACAGAGTAAGGCATTTTCAGCACTGGCTTAGGTTGACTGTAAAGTGTCTCTTTGCTCTCCGAACGTGCCAAGGCAGCTCTTCTCCAGATGGGATGATGAGAGTTGCACGAGGGAGGACCATAGCTTTGGTTCCCTACTCACAAAGCATTTGTGGCTGGATTATACCAATGACCTGTAAGAAGTGGAGCATGCAGGCCTGGAAATATTTTGAGATCTTCCAAGCTGAGTAAATAACGAAACGAGAGAAGAAATTAAACCCTTCTTCATTTACTTCAACTTTAAAGCTCCCTTTTCGAAATTTCCTCTTTCAGCACTGGCGTCACTGCTAACAGTGCTTCTATCAAGCAGAGGAAGGCGAGGAGAATGCAATAAGGAAGGCACAGTACAAGCATGTGGATCAACCTTCCTCTCGGGAGACTTGCTTATGAGGAGTGATGGAAGGTTTGGGAAATTAGATCAAGGGTGTCCAGCAGGGAGGAACTGTTGAATTGACAGTAACATATGTGTCTAGAGGTATGTGAGAAGTTTAATACAGCTAATTAATTAGGCTATTGTTCTTTGGGAACTATTTCTTGTCTGATCATATCCCATTCTAGTCACTAGAAGACTACAATGGAAAGAGCAGCAAAGTCATAACCAATATCAGGCTGGAGTCTCTAGGATAGAGATCCGGTACCAGCGCTCATTCCCAAGCTCTGCAAAGGGCTCTCATATCTCGCCACAGCTAAAAACAACTGATATACAAACTGACTTTTGTTTTGTAGGGAGAGAAACTCAGGCTTAGACTTGTGACTGGTGCAGGGCTCCATTTAACTTAGCTCTAGTTAGCAAATACACATTTAACTCCAATTCAAAGGGTGAAACTGGCTAGGAGTTTAAGGATCTAGGGATGCGGCATTGCTTGTTTGAAATGGAGTAGATGTATCTGAGCTTCCCTGTCTTGGTATTTCTTGAAGTTATTGTGTTGCTGGGATCTTGATCTGGTCTCCTCTCAGTTCCTGGAGTTTGTGTTTTCTGTTGAACAAATCCAGATGAGACACACAGAGTGAAACGAAACTCGCATGCTGTGTCTAATGACAAAGGGATTATTAGCTAGTTTTCTGTTCTTTTAACTTCATTTTTGTGATTAAAATAAAATAGCATTTCTCCCTTCCCTTTCTTCCCTCCAAAGCCTCTCATATATTCTTCAACTTCGCTTTGAAACAGATAGAGACCACTACAGAAATTCACAATTAATTAAAATGCAGTTATAGAGCTCAGTCCCAATGGATAGATACATCTACAAAACACTCCTGCACCTGAGGTACAGGGAACATTGTGTCTTCTCCTTTTTGGCAGTGGAGAGATTATAGCAGCAGATGATCAGAGAGTTTGCTATGAGATTGTGTCTCCTAGTAACATTGGCGAACTTTCTTATATGACCACCTACCCAGAGAATGATGCTGCCCGTATTGGCCCTCCTATATCAATTAATAATCAAGACAATTCCCCATAGACATAACCACATGCCTTAACCTAGATTCCCTTCTCAGATGACCTTAGGCAGTTAAAGCTAACGAGGACAGCTGTCATCTTGATGGGATTTAGAATCTCTATGAAAACACTTCTCTTGGCGTATCGGTGAGGGAGTTTCTAGATTATATTCATTGTGGTTAGAAAATAAATATGAATTGTGAATGACATCATTCCGTGAACAGGAGTCCTGGAGTGTACAAAAGGCAGCTTACATGAACATTCAGTGTTTTCTCCTTCTTGACCAGTGCCGCTAGGCCCTGCTGCCCTGATTTTATCATGATGAACTGTATCCTGGTCTTGTGAGCCAAAGTAAACATTTACTTCCTTAAATTTCTTTGTTATTTTTTTCATAGCAATGAGACAAGAGGAAATAAATAAAATATGAGCTTATGGCATATTAGACAATATCAGAAAAACTAGTCCTGAAAGCTTATTGAACACATCAGACAGACAAAGGGCATAGCACCCTCACCTGGATCCAGTAAAGAACAGGACATCTAACACTGAGATTCTGTACACTGACTTGTCACCAGAACACCTGATGTGTGCATTGTAAATGGTGCCAATAGGCTTCAGTTCATCTCAGACCTCATTGCTGACACATCCTTGTCAAGATGTTGTCTGTCATATACCCATCATTCTTTGGTCAAAACATGGTCCTGTATTTTGTCTCTGCAGTTTGACTCAGATGTGAATCCCAACTCAACTCAGACACCCAGATCTTGGCTTTTCACTGCCAGCATCCCTCCAATTGGGTTCCTTACTATCTAATCCCTGACAGAACTTCCTTCACACTGTTATTACTCTGTCTCTGCCTTTGGTAGGACATCTTTGAACTCCTCGATTTCTGTTGCAGTCTATTTAACCCTTTTGTTGCCATCCTGTAATCTACACATACACCTAAGCGGAGATTTTTATTGGGTGAAGTGCAACATGTTATTTGTGAGTTAATGCTAGGAATTAAAATTGGAAAAGAAGAAACTGTGTCAATGGCTATCACAGGAACAATTTCAGCCAATGAAACTGGGATTAAAGGTGTGCACCACCACTGCCTCGCGTGAATTCATTGTTGTTCAATAAATTATGAAACTGTGGAAAGGCACGCAATGCCCATCTGTCTTCTGACATAGCATGTTCTCGACAAACCCTGATTCAGTAAATTTTCTCTGCTATAGGCTTTAACTTCCTCCCTGTAATACTGCAGTGCTGACCATTCAAAAATGTCCCTTGATTTGACTTCCTCAGATCTCTTCAAAGCTATAATGGCCCCAAAGCAGGAAGAGAGGGTCAGACACATTTTTGTAAGGCTAATTATGGAATGTAGTAACTGACAAAAAACAGTCTCATTTAATACTATGGACTGACCTGAGGGTTATATGAATTGCTTCTATAAAACAAAGAAATTACTCCTGAGAGTCAGAGAAGGGTCCGTCCACTTAGAGAACTCCCTTTCTTTTGGGATATCTCCCCACCCAAAACCCTGAACCCTAAACTGAAGCTGTTGAGCCACGTTCTTGCTCCTGCCCTGTAGAATATACTTATACTTTAAAAAACAAAACAAAACAAACCACAACAATAACAACAAACCCATACTTTGTTACTACTATCCTACTATCCTGTTTCTTGTTTAGTTCTTTGTTCAAGACACATGGAACTTGGACATCACGTCACTGGAGACCCCCTAGTACTCTGTCTGGTAACAGACCTACTTTGATGTCCCAGATCACTCAATCTAGTACACATTCTCTGAGAGTTAGATCTTATATTCTTTCCTTTTGGAGACACCAGCCCTCTGCAAAAGTGGAACATACTCATCAGACTGCATAGTTAATCGCTGTAAAGCTTTTTCAGGGGACTCATCTCATCTACAGGGCCCTAACCCCAAGCTCTCCTTCCTCGATAAACTGATTCTCCCAGCCTAAGTCCTTTGGATGTGCTCAACAGGTACTCCATGCTTTGGCTTACTTTTTTGTCTTATATTTTTGTTGTCTTATGCTTTTTTTTGTTTGTTTGCTTTGATTTTTTTTGCGACAGAGAACATAAAGCTGAGTGGATAGGGATAGTGGGAGGATTTAGGGGAGGGGGAAGACACAATCAGAATATGTTGTATGAAAAGAACTTCTAATAAGAAAAGAGAAAAAAACACCCCAGAATTCCAAATACCACATGAAAGAGATTTATTTGCTTTTTCTGTAACAAAAGATGGGACGGCAGCATCTTCAAGAAGGAAGGGCTTACTTCGGCTCAAAGTCTGGGGCTCCAGTCATCTTGGCCTGGAAGGCTCGGTGGCCGGAGCCTGAGCCAGGTGGGCACAGAGCATCTGCAGTCACGAAGAAGAGCCCTTGGCTGCTGGTGCTCTGCTCTCTCTCCCCTTCTCAGTCAGCCAGGGGACAGTGCCCCTACCTCTAGGGTGGGCCCTTCCATCTCTGTCATTCCAGAGCTTCGTTTCAGCGGTCTTCTCAGCTTCATGAGGTTTGCAATACAAATTTATCATTACATGGGGTGAAGCATCACAGCTGGATCTCCTGAAGATTTAAAATAGCACATGAGAGAGAAGCAGATGAGGTTGTAGGCTTGACTGAATCCCACCAATAGAATGCTATTTTCTCCTAGTAAAGTATGACTATTTTGTAGATTAAATTTTTACTAATTTTTATTTATTTCTTTTGAATGAATTCTGTACTTCTGACCCTGGGTAGAGACTTACATTTTAGACTGCCCATAAGATGGTAAGGTTATAAGATACATTCCAGTTCCTTAATTTAAGAGTTACTTCTAAATGGGCCTGTCCATCATCTGAATGGGAAATTGCTATTCAGGAAAAGGATCTGTTCCGGAAGTCCCAAGGATCATGATACAACAGAAGCCATGTTAAAAAGATTGGAGGAACAGATGTGATCCTAATGCAATATGGACTTTATTCTATGGAAGCTCCTCCAATGCAGGGGCTGACATACCTTCACTGCTAACGCTGTCTGTCTTCCAAGTTCTGGCTCAGAAAGCAAAACTTCTTTCTGTCCCCTCCTTTTGTCTACTTTTATGGACACTGGTCCCAATCACAAGCCTTCTTGTCCTGACATTCCATGAATTCCTCTCCTCTCCTAAACCTGCACCCACCATGCAGAATTATATCACTGAGCCTGCTTGCTTTTGTGTTTATATAATTTTACTTTTGTCTCATAATCATAGATTTCTCTATTCCTCCCAACCATTTTCCCCCTTTTTGCAGCTGCTGCAATCTCCAACTTGTTTGCTTTATTTTATTTTCCATCTTAATCTTCAGTAAACTTGTCTGAGAATTTCCTTCTGAGTCTGTCTTTAAATATCTTAAACTTATGTGATTAAGAACTTGAAAGAAGGAGTCTGAGTTCCTTGGTGACCTAGGAGAAATCTTGTGGTCCTACCTGCAATTTTAAGATTTACAAATGGCTCTGTCTCATCAGTAGTGATGGTTGAGGTGGATGTCAGTTGGAGTCAAGAACCTTCTCATTCCAGGGACAACATTTGAGACTCTACTCTGGCATCATTCTTATGGTAGTATGCCCTCTTGGGCTCTACCTGGCCACACTGGGGGCAATGATACTTAGGGGATACCCATTCTTCTTGGGCAAGTTTTCTTCAAATGACTTTTCTGCCCAGATACAAAGCATTAATTTGCAAGTCTATTTCCTATGGCAGAGGAGTGGGTGGGAAATCTCAGTCGCTCCAAGGAATTTAGTATGTCCTTCGTACATACATTCTCTGGTAGATTTAAATTCTTTCATCACCTTTATTTTTTCTGTTATAGAAAACAAATTTGCCGTATTTAGTAGGGCCCCAATGGAGGTCTTGAGCCTCAATGACAATTTTTGTAACTTCTTTCTGATATCGAAAGCTGGTTAAATAAGAAATCCATCCTAGGATTTTTGCATTTTAAGGAGGAAGGATCAGTTAGAATGCACTTTTGAATGACCTTAATAGACTCTTAAAATGCAAAAAACGGGGTTTCAACTAGGTCCCTGGTCAACAGTTGACAGACAGTGGTCATTCTTTATGGCTTGTCTTCTAACTTTGATTTCACAATAATCTTGTTTTTTATAAGACTAGCTTAGTTTAATTGCTTTATTTGGGGGAAGGGGAAAATCAAATTTGTACATATCTGGGAAGTAAATCAACAGGCATCAAAGGAGTTACCTAGAAAGATGACAAATTAAAAAAAAAGAATGATTGGCGTGGATTCCTTGTACTCAGGAAACTGGTTATCAGAAATATCATATTCTACTGATTTGGAAACTTCTCTTATCAGTGGGACTCTGGTCCCTGGCTGGTTGGGGTGAAGTTCTACAAGCTTCTTTGGAATAAGGAACAGCATGAACTACCTGATGGTTGAGATGCTTTGGGTGGTAGAAACATTAGCTGGTGGGGGAAAAAGTCTACACACTTATTGAGAATAAGAATCAATTCTAGAATTGCCTTGGTATAGAACAAGCTTTATCATCATATTTTGTTGTGAATATATAATTGCCTCTCTCAGATACAGAATTTGTTTTCTTCTTTAAAGGGTCTAGAGAGACTATAAGGATACCAAAAACAAGCAAACAAGCAAACCAAACCAAATCAAACCAAACCAACCAACCAAGCAAGTAAATAAAAAGCCACCCTCAAACCAAGCATCCCTTAGGACTCAGTTAATACGTTATGCAAAATTTTACCTCAACTAGAATTGGCACTGGCGAGATGGCTCAGCAGTTATGAATGCTTGCTATACAATCATGAAGACTGGAGTTCAGATCCCAGCATCCATATAACAACCTGAGCATCCTACAATGCCCATAATGTCAACCTTGACGGCACTTATGCCCTCTTTTGGAATCTATGTGCACACAGGTATATACCTAGACGTATATCTGTACCAACTAGAGAAATAACAACAACCAGTCTCTGTCTCTGTCTCTGTCTCTGTCTCTGTCTCTGTCTCTCTCTCTCTCTCTCTCTCTCTCTGTGTGTGTGTGTGTGTGTATGTCACACACACAATTTTTAAGGAAGATTTTTTTCAAGATAGAGGAACCCAACATATGAGGTCCAGTATTGCATCATTGACCCAACATAGAAAACATATTGCCTTGTCAAATTGCAATAGGGACACCCAGAACACATTACACCAGCATAACCAGCCATTTGGCAAAACAACAAAACAACAAACTAAAAGCCCAGATTTAGGTTACTCTGGCTATAGCTGGAGAAATGTATTTCTGAAAATAAAAAAAAGTGGAGTAGCCTGTATCCAGAGATGAAGTAGATATACTAAGGGAACTTGTAGACAGAAAGGTGTGGAATCTTATGGTCTCAACCTAAAAGAGCGAAGTCTACCACTTACAAAAATGAAGATGAGGAAAATCCCTTGACAGTCAGCCATAACACTATCCCAGATGTCACTGGGATCTTTCTTTCGTCTTCTCGAAACTCTGCAGCTCTGTGTTCTTTGTTTATTGACTTTAGATGAGATGCACAAAACATAGTATATAGAAAATTAGGAAGTTTATCATGGAGTAATAGGGTATGAGAATGAGCAATGCCAAAGTAACCACTGCAGGGGAAACCATAGTGTGGGGGTGGACAATGACAAAAGACCCACTCACAGGCCATATACTGGGGGGTATGAATGGTCATTGGCCTAGGAAAGGTCTTTCATGGAGACACAGTGGACAATGGCAGAAAGATCGCTGTGTTCATTTATATTCTGAGGTGAGTTTTATATAATTTCCTAACATTTCTAAACAGACAGCTTTCCAGAAGGACAGTTTTCTGTTCAGTTTGTTCATAGACCCATTTGGATGAACTCCTAAGAGAGGGATCAATAGTATATCCTCATTCCTTCACCAGAAAGCCTCTCTGGTAGGTAGTAATCTTAGGATCCTCTGGGAAGTTAAGAATGTCATCTCTACCAAGGGATAGAGGGACAACACAGATACTATTATTTAGATCAAAAATCATGTAACATAACAGAATAAAAACAATTAAAGAATAAACAAAAAATAAATTTGAGGAACTGGAGAGATGGCTCAGTGGTTAAGGGAGCTTGCTACTCTTTTTGAAAACCCAGGTTCAGGTTTTATCAACTACAAGGCAGTTCACAACCATCTGTAATTTTGTTCCTGGGAAATCCAGCACTCTCTTCCAGCCTCTGCAGGCACCATACACACAGGCAGTGCACAGACAACACAACTATACACATAAAATAAAAACAAATCTTTAAAAAGGCTATAAAATAGACATCCTTTATGAGAAGGAAATAGCCTTTCCTTAATGGACTTTAACTAAGCCCTGTTTCCTACTTCTTCCCTCTTCCTTAAGATCAATATGTGAGCAGGGACACAAAAGTGTGGTCTAAAGCTGATTATGAAGAGAGGATCCATCTTCCATGACCTTCAAGCCTGCCAATTTCCAACTACCTAACTAGTATTACAGCCCTCACAAGATATTTTAGAATATTTTTATATCCCTGACACTCTCTGTACTGGCAAGTCAGTACTCACCCATGATAAATTCCCACAGGGTAACTGCAAGCTCACATGTGCTTCCTACTGGTTAGAATTCTGTGAATTGGGTCCTATAGACTTTGTTTCTTGCTTGAGCTTTATCACTCTTATTTAGATGCTCTACCCTCCAAGGTAATGGTATTGGGGTTATGACCTGAGATCAGAACCCTCATGGATGGGATTAGTAACCTTGCTAGAATAATCGGGAGAACATTTGCTTTCTCCATTGCTATGCCATAGGAAGAGGCAGGAGGGAGATTTCTCTGAGTTAGAGAGTAACCCATCATAAGTTGCTGACCATGGCACTGTATCCAGAACTTAGATAAATCAGTTTTTGTTGAAGCCTGTCAGTCTCTATCATCTCATTATATCTCATTATATCAATCCAAGCTGACTAAGATACAAGACCTGTGATAGCTCTGGTGCTCTCAGGATGGCACAGAGGTCTGGTCTGGGAGAAAGTATAATACCATGTTATAACATCACTTCTAGAATCAACATTCACAGTCAAGTCCTGACTTCTCACGAACTAATTCTCTGACAATGTTAAAAATAATTTATTTTGTGCCTATTTTCCTTATATATGCAGATGATGATAATAGCTCATGGGTTGTTAATGATGATAAGCATAATGTTCTCATGGGCATGGCTTGTTTGAAAATACCTGTAAAGTAGTAACACAGTTGGGAAAAGCTACTGTAAGTGTCAGCTATTGTTTGTGGAGTGTTTTTACTTCATCCCTCTTTTCTGCAAGCTTGTCATAAACTCTGACTCTAATGCTATAGAATGTATCAGGTTGTCAATTGCTGTGCATTTCTGTCAACTCTGATAACCAGGGTGAATGAGAGGAACAGGATCCACAAATTGTATTCTTTTTCATTGTTGAAAGCAGTCAGCCAGCCATAGTGGCTGCATCTCATGATGTCGAGGTGAAAGAACAGTGGCTTGTCAGGGGCAGGGAACATAAAAGCAGCAACTATGAAGTCAGGAAAAGAGACAGGGAACTGCCTTTGATTACTTTAGAGACGTATCTAGAACAGGGCACCTCAAACTTTTCATAAATGAAAATTCTTACAATAAGTTATCACTGTCCCCATACCATGAACCACACTAAAATACAAACAAAAGTTTTGTAACATGAAAGAAAACCTGGTAATACAGTTAGCAAGGATTGGACTGTTTTGAACAAGAATTGTTCATTTGCTGATCCTTTTGGAAACTTGAAACAAAAAATATGCAACATATTCTAACCTCAAGTATTCTTCATGATGATCAATGTCATTCATAATTCATGCCTTCAGGGTGGGAAAATATAGTTTCTGGTAAGGGGTATGTGCATGTGTGTGTGTGTGTGTGTGTGTGTGTGTGTGTGCGCGTGTGTTGTGTGCATGTGAGAAAGAGAGAGAGAGAGAGAGAGAGAGAGAGAGAGAGAACTAAACATTCTTGCTTGTAGCTCCTGAGGAGAAGCAACTTCTAGCTTTTTCTTTGTCTGACTGCCTTTGGTAGTTTTGTTAAAGCAAGAGGCTTTATTTCCAAGAGAGAAACATTTCTACATATATATCTAGATGTATGTGTGTGATTTTGCAAGCATCTATAAATTATTTGAGTTAAAACATAATATGCAATTTCATTTACTTAAGTTTAGAGTTCTCAAATAATCTTAAAAAAAAAAAAACAACAAAAGGTGGGTATTGTATGGATAGTCACTGGATGAGATGCAGGAGTCTCTAGTTATTTGAGGCAGGTGTGCCCAGGAATTGTGTTTAGTTACCGTAACAACCATGAGATTCTGTTCTATAACATTCTTATTTACCGCAAAATAATTTATTAATGCTTTATTAAAGGTGAAGATAGAGTCAGCACTTGATTGTGTAGAGAGAATACACTTTCTAAAACTGTCACTTAGTTTTGGATAATTTGTCTAGTCCCCATAAACTGCTGTAACAAAACCTGGAGATGTCATGGGTACTTGAACACTGACCACCAAACTTGTGAGGATTTCCACAAATTAAAAGTCTAGGTTTCCTTTTCAAAATGTAGAGAATGATAGCAGATCATTAGCTGTGTGTGGTATCTGGTGTCCTGTGGACTTGCTTAAGCTGGTCACACTTGAGCTGGCACCAAAATAGAGTCACTGAGAGTCTCAGGTACAACAAAATGGAACCTTTCCTAGAAAGAAAGGTTGGTATCGATAGATGGCTTTCTTAGAAGCAGGAAATACCAAGAAGAATGGGCTGGTGATTTATACAGTTCTATTTTCAAGAAAGATTCCTACTATTTCCTACCCATTGCCCTTGGAGGGCCTCAAACTGGAGCTAAATGCGAGGAATCCCAGAATTTGATCAATCTTCCTCACCGTGCATGTGACCAGGAACTTGCAGGTAACTTTCCATGGTCCAGACCTGATGGCAAAGGCAGGAGGGAGATCTGGTGGTCT
The DNA here is from genome assembly GCA_004026605.1 of Ondatra zibethicus. Classification (NCBI taxonomy): domain Eukaryota; kingdom Metazoa; phylum Chordata; class Mammalia; order Rodentia; family Cricetidae; genus Ondatra; species Ondatra zibethicus. The sequence continues at coordinate 10,779 of PVIU01007403.1, forward strand.
CTGTGTTCTCTGATCCTGCTCTATCCTCCTGCAACAGACAACCAGGAAAGAAGGGAGATGCTATCTGGATGCTGTGTCTAGAGAACAGGTTCTATAAGATAAGAAAGAAACAGAGCATTAGGGAATGTTGGGTAAGGGGCAGGAAGTGTGAGTTTCAACTACAGCACTCAAATATGCAAACCTGCTGCCATTTCCCTCTACTCGTTAAGGAACTTCAGCTACGGCTAAGGCCATTGCTTCAAATAAATAAATGATCTGCTCCACAGGAGAAAATATTAAATATTTGAGGAACAAAAACTGAAAATCAGAACTGAAATTATAAACTCTTTTAGTGAAAGCAAAGCCAATGGAACAGAATATGCATGTAAAATGATTTTATGAGGTAAGAGAATCTTTCCAACTCTGCAGTAGTCAAAAGAAAAAAAAATCAATGCAAAATTGTGGTATGAAAATGCAAGTTTGAGATTAAAAATATGTAGCAATGACTGTGACAGTAGGAATAGCAGAATATACAGCTTCAGTACAAATGAATAAAGGAAGTGGTAAAGATCCTCCTAAAGATATGAGGAGGACAGTACATTAGGAAGACATGGTCAATGGAAAGTGTTCAGCCGTGGAGAGAAGCAGTGGTGTCAGAAATCGGTCTTGAAATTAGGATTCTCAGAAATTGAAAAGGAAGCAAACAAAATATTAAACAGAAGTTTTAAGGATCAAAGAAAGAAGAACTCAGGATAAAAAGCCAACTTGAATACTCAGTGGACAGATAAGAAAATGAATATCTGGACAGATAATAAGGAAATTTAAGAGCACAGAGACTAAGAAAGTTTAGATGTTTCTAGGTAAAAGAAAAGACCAAAGATAATGCCACATTATATCAAGTTTTTTTAACAATGACAATGGGTAATGTCTTCAAAGTTTTTGAGGAAAAGAATTTAGATATTAGTGTTTCATATTCAGTTGAATTATCATATTCATAAAGATATTCTCAGAACTTCAATTTTAAGAAAAAGTTTTCCACTTTAAAATTCTCTTTGAAATACTCTTGGGAGTGGGCTCTGTCAAAAGGAAAGGCCAATGTCGTAGTCTTTCCAGGCTTCTGCTGCCAACTATCATTGACTGGATGGTTTCTGAGCATCCTCCTCATCCTCCTCATCATCACCAGCAACAGCAGAAGAAGCACATTTCTTATAGTTAGGCTGGAAGTCCCAGATCCGGGTGCTATCATGGTCAGGTTGTGGTTAGGACCCTCTTCTGGGATGCAGCCTACAGTTGTCTTGCGTTGTATTAGAGTGGAAGAGTTAGTAAACTCTCTGGTGCACCTTCACCAGGTCACTAATAATGTTCATCAAGGCTTTACTCTCATGACTAGATTACTTTCCAAATGTCCCTGATACCATCACTATGGCAATAAGAATTTCAACATATGGTTTTGAGAGAATATATTCAATCAATTGCCCTTAATTATGGATGGAAAATAGGAGAAATAAACCTTTACAAGGAAGTTAATTAATTTTACTGTTGAAGAGGCAATGGTCTAAAAAACACTAGAATCTGAATAATCAAGAATTAGCACTTGAGATGAGACCACTAAAGCAAGGGTAAAGGAAAAAATTATGTTTAATGCATTTACACATAGATAAGGGGAGACTAGTCACAGATTTTAGCTAATTAAGAAAAGTCTCTAGGATTAAGAAGGAAAAAAAGTCATACAAATGACAGGAGAAATTTTTACCTAAATAGGGGCTTACTCTATGCCACTGAGATTAATACACAAACTTTGTGATCAATATTTCAGAATCCAAAGCCTGGTGTGCCAATCATCAGTGTGTGACAGACAGAAACCATTTATGAACCCTGGCTTTATATCTGAGGGACTAGAATAGCAATGTATAGCTTGAAGGTATTAAGTAAGGCTGAGATATGGTGTTTTCATTATTGGCTTTATTGTAATAACAGGAAATGCAATGGCAAATACTCAACAAATAAAGGCTAGTCCAGTTTAAGCTCATATTCCTGGTGCTGCCTAGCTGTTCACTGTCTTTGGCACCAAAGACACTGAGATTGTTGATAAGGGTCTTCTATCACTAAGAGGGGTTACCCCTTAGGCCACTCAATTGTAACTTGGAATCTAAATGCCACTATTTCATTATGTTTGTGAATTAAGTTCTTGAATATATGGGGCATGTTTATGACCTACAAATGCTTTGATCTTTAACCATTATAATGATTTTAATAATTCATCTTAGATTGAGGCCTCCAGATAACACCATCCTTAGAAATGTCCCTCCATGTGACTAGAATACATATTCAGCTAGTTGTAACATATGTTAAGACAAGGCAATGAATTGGACATGCACTTCTTAGATAGGTCTCTCTGACATGTTAGTCATTAATCAAAGAGGAACCTGCACTTTCTCCAGAAGCAGTTAATTCTGTGTGAAAGCACACTTTGTAACCTAGTAGTTAATATTGTAGTTAATGTGTCTTGACCTGGTTTTATGCCCCAGGTTGCTAATTCTCCAATTTATTTGACTTTAATATTCCTTTATTTCCTCATACTATGTCTTACACTCTTGTGTTATTGGTAGAACCTATCTCACTGAGTTATTGTTGAGCATTAAATGAGACCAGGCTTATAAAATACCAGGAACAAAATACATACTCAGTAACTGTAAATATTGATGGCCATTAATATGATAATGATGTTGATGATGACAATGACAATGGTAATAAGGTTGGGGCAGAACAGTGTCTAGGGCTGCAGAACACCTTTCCTCTTTCTTCCGTCCTATACATGCAAAGTTAAATTGCCAGTGTTAAAATTAAGCTTAATTATTCTAGTTAAGCAATATGAATAGACCAAATGCTTATGAACATGATAATAGAATGTTTGTTTCTTTTCTCTTTCTAATCAGGATTATGTAAGTAGTTTCAATTTCACCCCGCTAAGATATTAGGTCAGACATTCCTTATGCTTAAATCGGATGATATACCTCATGCACGGACACAAAACATGGGAAGATTAAAGGTCACATTTACTATGAGACATTGAAAGCACCTTTCCCCCAATCATTTCCTTAAGAAAAGGTGGCTCCATGACATATTTTTGGGCAAAATTTATTAAAATGTCAGAGAGAGCTATGCACACTCTTGCAGAAGATACTAATAATGATTCTAACGATGGATCTCTTTGTAACCTTCAGGTTGTAATAGTGTCAAAACCAATTCCTCACATGAAAACCCCCAATAAGAGATGAAAAAAGAGCAATATGTCAGCAGGAATGAAGCCATACATTCATTTTGGCATGCTCCTTAGCACTCTATTTCATGGAAGTGGCCCTGAATAGTGAAAAGGAACTCAATGTATTTGGCTGGAGGCAACTTATGAAAGCATTGAAAAGAAATCAGCGTATGAAGAATAATGGGGAGACCAAATGCCTAGGCATTTTCGGGAAGCCAAAGTAACCAGTCACATTAAATGCAGACTACTTTGACAGAAAAGTGAATGACAAGATGGGCCAGATGGTCAAGAATTGACAAGTAGGCAAGACTGAACTCTAGAAGTCCTAATGACTTGTTCAAGGAGAAAAAGGTTGATATATGACTCACTGCCTGTGATGTGCCACACTTTCTGATAATTTGCTTAGAGCTATTGACACTGTTGTTCCATGGCCTTATGAGGTACTTAAAACTGTTATCATTTATAGATGAGAAAGTTGAGAAAAAAAAAGTTAAGTAACTTTCCAAACTCACATGCCTTGGAATTGAATCTCTGAGATTTGGTTCTGTAGCTGGGAAATAGTAAACCATCATTCCAAGGTCAGGAGCAGGGGATAGAAGAAATAGAAAGACTGAGCCCTTGTGCTCAACCACTGTACTCTCCTGTCTTTGGCTGATGTAATGTAAATGAGTCCATTCTATAAGTCCCTTGAAAGAAATGAATGTCTTGTGGAAGATTTTTGTAAGACCTGAGTCACACACAGTTGCATTTTCAATTCCCAACTGTGCTATATGCTTTAGTTTGTCCAAAACAGTTCAAGTTTATGCGGGCTGTCAAGGCATAATCAATAACGCTACACTGAAAAGTGTCCCAATTTGAAAGATAAAGTATATTGCCACCCTGTATGGACAGCCAAATGATTAATCCCTGGTGACACTAAAGCCACATTAAAGTCCTTACACTGCTGCACTAAGGGCTCCCTATATGGGTGGGAATGAGGGGAACTTATCCTGAAGTAGGGGCAATCCTTGCACCAGGGAAAACCAAAACAAACAGAAGAACAAAATAGAAAACAACAGGATCCACAAACAAGGGGCATAATTAGATTGTGCAAAAATATACTCTGAAGGATGCTCTGTTGAGCTCCCCCGTCACAGTTGCAGGGAAGATAAAAGACTAATTTCCTCAGAGAAAAATCTGAGGTGAATTTCACACATATCTGGGTTGTTTTAATATCCATCCAGGTGTTAGAACACAGCTCTAAATATTAGGAGTTAGAGGACACAAGTAGAGTTAATTCATTAGATTCTGTTCACAGTTTATTGTAGTGAGCCAGTTGCCAATGTCAATATCTTCATGCTCATTAGGGAGTTCACATGTGGGGTCGGTCACAAAGAATGAGTGCACAGCAGCTATTAAATTAATGAAATGGTGATCAGATGATCTCTCATGGGGTTCTTCCTTACTTATGTCATGAAATATAATAGTTATTCATGAAATATATGTTGAATTTTGCCTCTTCTTACTTAAAACAATGGTTAGAGCTGGGCATGGTAGTGTGTGCCTGTAATCCTAGCACTCGAGAGAAGGTTGAAGGGGATCTGAAGTTCAAAGTTAGCCTTGGATACACGAGACCTGGTCACACAAAACCTCATATAAATAAATAAATATAATCACAAGGACATTCTTGAATTCAGAGAACACCGTCAATGTCAGTGACTCAGGTTTGGTTGGTTTTTTTTTTTTTTTTGACATTTTGTGCAGTCACATGCAATCCTATTTCTTCATCCTGTATTGTTTTTTAAAGTCATCTGCATTGGTGACTAATACAGTTTATTTATCTATTATTTATTTTTTTATTTTATGAGATGGTGTTTGTTGTGCTATGTAGTCCAGGCTAGGCTCAACTCCAGCAATCAAATGAGTCTTCCATCTCAGCTTCCTGAGTAGCTAGAACTGTGGACATGGGTTGCTATGCCTATGTAATGCATGGACCTGATCCTTCCCTACATCATCACCTAGACCAGAGACAGCAGGAAGCCACTAACTTCAATATGTGACTCCTCCAGAGAACACATCAACACTTCTTACATCCACAAGAGGAAAGTCAACTCTCAGTGTCTGCAAGAGGTGGCAATGCTAAATGTGAGACTGTAGCTGGAATTACAAATTCTTATTTATTATTTGTATTGTTTTAGTGAATTACACTCTCTTTGACAAGCAAAATGGCCATTGGATCTTTAGGTCAGAGCAGGAAGCTTTTGTCCTTTCTATAACAAGGAGGAGAAGACAGAGAAGTGTGGCGCCCAACCTCAGGTATTGTCTGCACATGTCACCCAAATAGATTTCCCATGAATACGTCTCAGTATATAGTGAGAGAAAGAAAAATAATATACTCAGTGAGATCTAAAGCACCAAGGCTGATCCCCAAAATTGGGTTCCTAGAGTTAAAATAGCAGAATGGGTTTTTTAAGGGTCTATATTGCAGTGGGAATGCACTGACTCTTGATAAGTGACAGATCTGTTAGAATTCATTCTTTTACAATTACTAGGTAGGAAATTACTTAGAAAACTCTAGAAACCTGGTAAAGTACTTCTATTTACTTCTCGGCGTTTGGTTTTGTTTCATTTCCCATCCAGTGTTCCGCCGACAAAGCTGGAGCTGAGGCGGATGGGTTTCTGTGCTGCTAATGCACACCAGGCTCTAGGATACTCGAAATAATTGCCCTTATATTGGCTCAAAATTGTGAGGCAGAAACTTCCGAGGAGCTGTCATTTCGATGCTGGTGGTTTCAAGCCCATTCCTTCTTCTGTCTTCCCCACTGGAAATGTGTCCTCCTCCCCCTTTTTGTTGAGGTGCACATAAAGTAGGACAACTTTGTGGACAGCCAAGTGCGAGCTTCACTCTATTTCCCCTTCAGATTCCTTTGTGTAACCACTCAGTATTTATTCATTCTTCTTCTGTTTAAAAGGGCACCCGGGTCCCGTCTATCTGCACAAAGGATTGCGCTGGGTCCTGCATGAGCAAGCGAATGTACACAACCGGCTCCACTCCTTTGCAATGTCCGTCTGCTTTGATCAGGAGAACCTGGTGGTTGTCGTAAGCAAAACATCCTATATTAGCGGGTTAACACAAGAGACACTAGCTTCTCATTCATTCCTTAGTTCAGAAAGGGGCAGCAGGTGGCTGTACTTCATGCACCTGTGGTATAGGAGCTCAGAGACCTCCTCACAACTCCAAACTCCAGGAAGCAGAGGAAAATAGCAGGGTAGTTGTACATAGGAATTTTGTATAAGGCATATTTGAAATTTGTGGCCCCTTCCAACAATAATGGAATGGCAGATTTGATTTTCATGTGAATCAAGGAGGAAAAACGAAACAGTTGAACAGAGTTTTGTGAACGCATATCTGTTTTCTCCATATCAGATAATATCTGAAACATAATGTCACCTTAAACAGCAAAGCCACCCTACAGCATTGTTTTTTCTTCATCTTCTAGTGTTTGGTTATAGATACTATAAGTGGTGCTGTGGGTTACTCAGCTTTCTGTTACTGTAACAGACATCTGAAATATATCAGCGGACAAAGAGATAAGGTTTATTTTGATTCACAACTTTGGAGGTTTCACATTGTCATCATTTGGCTGTTGTTTTGGGGTCTCTACCTCAGCAACATATCCCAGCAAGAAAGGTGTGGTAGAGCAAGTTGCTTAACTCTTAGTCAAAAAATTGATGAGAGAAAAGGGTCTATAATCCTCTTGGAGGGATGCCCTCAGCGACTTAAGACTTCTTACTGGCTTGTCCTCTAACCCCATAATACCAATCAAAGAAATCTTGATAAATGTGCGATAAACCCCAACTGAGAGACATTCTGCAAAACCTAACTTGTACTTCTCAGAAGTGTCAGTGTTGTGAAAGTAAGACAAGATGGGAACACTCAGAGATGGGAGAAGAGGAAGGAATGCATGATGGTTAAATGTGATGTGATCTCTTGGATGAGATTCTAGGACAGACCAATTATAGTGGTGAAAGAAATGGACCAATTGGAATATATTAATCAAGGTTTTCTGGCAAAACAGAATCAATATGATATTTGGATTACTAAAATAGAAATTGGCTCATGGGATTGTGGGGGCTATAAGGTCCTAATAACCTATGATTTTATAAGCTATTGATCAGAATAAATTAGTATAATTCATTCAGATGGTGAAAGACCAAAAAACAGGGAGTGGATAGGTTGATCCCAATCCGAGTTTTTTGGCAAAAGAAAACTCCCTCTTATATAGGGGGTTGGAGTGTAAGGTCCTAATATAAATATAAATTCCTGGTATCTAAAAGAAGGTGTGTGTAGGGGGGGAGGGACAGGGCAGGAGTCCCATCTGAGATACAAGCAAGCTTCCTGTTTCTATACCGTGTTATTCAGACCCTCAGTGGGCTGGGTAAAGCCTACTCAACACTGCTAGGGAAGTCTTCTTCACCCAGTTTCCTGATCCAGAACCAATGCTTTACCAGCTACCTCAGTATTTCTTCACCAATCAAGTTGGTACACAAAATTAACCATCACATTGAATAAAACATGTAGATTTGTTAATAGCTATGAGCCAATGCTAATTTATTATTTTTGATAAGTGTGTTCTAACCTGTATAAAATGCTGACATGAGAGGAATCTCAGGGAAAAATATATGGAATGGCTAATTTTGAAAATTTGTCTATATAGCTAATTTTCTTTCCATGTTAACAGTCCCAATCAAAACAAAAGCAGGAAGTGTAAATGAGTTGATTAGCCCAAGAGAGGAAAACAAAGTTGACAGGGACACAAAGGTAGTAGAGATATTATACAACATCCCAATTTGCCAATTCATTTTGCAAAAGAAGAAAACAAGCCTTGAACAGACAAATCATCTAAAGATTTTATAGGCAATAAATAGTACTTGCTTCAAAATGAATGACTTATAACCTTCAACCCATTCTGGTGTAGATGTTGTAAGCAAAAGTCATTGTGTAATGTTTGCCCCACATAATAGGAGTACTGTATTTACACACACACACACACACATATTCACACACATTTCTGGTTAATTCTTGGGATCAGCAGTTCTTCCTGTTTGCAGTAAATAGCTTACCTGCTGAGCCATCTCACTAGCCTGGGGAGGGGTCTTTTAAGTAGCCAGGTGAGTGGATGGCAATAGCTCATTTAAAAATATTCCTTGGGGCCAGAACTGTGGATTATAACCTTAAATTTCTGAAAAAGTGCAGATCCTAAGTGTGGAAGAGAGCCTGAGGCAAAATGCACCGGTTGCCTATAATTTTAGCTGTGCTGTCTTGGAGAAAGGTTTCAAAGGGCTGTGATAGTCCACTCTTTAGCCCCTGATGCACATAATAATACCGAGCATTTTAAAAATACTTTTATCTTTGTGATGGAGTGATACATCTATTTATTATTTCTATTTCATAACAAAACATTGGAATAGAATATTATTTTTATTTTTCAAACTATAAAGGACTCCCTTTACCTAACCCTTTCCCATATCTCATATATAAAACAGTTTACACAAAGAAGCTAAGATAAAATCTGACAGATGATTAATACATCTCTCAACCTTCACTGGAAAAGGCTCTTAGTCTGCCCCCATTGGCAGACTGAGAAGCCATCAACAATGACACTAGGACCTATCTCTTTTGCATGTATTATCTTTTTAGGAACCAGTCTGTTTGGATGCATACCTTCCTAGGCTGGGATGGAGGGGGGAGGGCCTTGGACTTCCCACAGGGCAGGGTACCATGCCCTCTTTTAAGGAAGCAGGGGGAGGGAGGAGGGGTAGGGGGAGAGCCGGAGGGGACTGGGAGAAGGGGAGGAAATGTAAATTTTTTCTGAATGGAAAAAAATAAAAGAATATGGAAAAAAAAAGAAACTTCAGGAACCATTTAGTCCTTGGAATATGACGGGAGGCTTAGACAAAGTAGCTTGGCCTCTCAATAGTGTGACCTCTTGGAGTTTGGATATAAAACTGTATTCCTTCATGCTGTGCTAGCAACTGGGTGCACAGAAGTAAATAAAACTGTCAACTCTGTCAAAAAAAGAAAAGAAAAGAAAAGGCTCTTCAGTAGGAGGCAGTTAACACGGAGATCCATAACTGACTGCAGACTTCCAAGTCTGTCTTATATCCCTTCTTCCCAAAGCTCAGAAGCTTGTAGAAGGGACAGAAAGATTTAAGAGTGGGAACTGGCAGATGACTACAGTGAAACTATTTTCTAGACACAAGGGCAGTTGCACTTAAGAATTCAATGGTGGTGTCAGCATGCATGAGACTTACTATGCAAGTTCAAACCAGATAAAATTCTAGCATGAAGTCCCACTCTTAGTGAAGGATCTTTTGGCTATTGATAGCAGTGGGAGATTTAGTTCTCTAAAGAGTTTGGTCCCTGAAAGTCAACCGCTCTTGAATGGGTGGTCACACTTTTACCCAAGAATATAAGAACGGTATAAATCATACTTGATGGTATTGAAAACTGTGGACAGCCTGGAAGGGGAGGTGGATCTGGGAGAATTAGAAAGATAGATGAATATGATCAAATACATGGTAGAAGTTCTTGAAGAATTAATTGAAAAAGACAGCATTTTTATTAAAGAGTATTGTCAAAGGTAGACCTTTCTTTTCTAGATTTCTTCATTCCGTGCATTTTTGTAGCCATTCGTAGGTATTATATAGTGAAACAGCTATGCCATTAGTGGCATACTCAATATCTGATTTGATTGATGCCACCTTCATTTCTGTAAATGGACATATAAGAAAGCAGAAGTGAAATGAACTGCATTCCATCTTGTGACATGGCTTTATTCTTTCCTTCCTTACTTAGTCCCTCTTCAGGCTAAGGTTGTGACTTCCTGGTTTCTTAGAGGACATAGGAGTTCATTCTCATGCTCACCAGCTTAGTAGTGCTTGGCTTTCTCTGAAGAGAAAGCGACGCCTTTTTCACTTCCTGGGTGTCTCTAGAAGCACATAGCTGGAATGAGGTCTTTGATCCATTTTTATTCAATCTGGTCCTTTCTTTACAAACCAGGACTCCATCAGTCAGTATGGAACTGATAGAGGCCGCAGATGAGTCCAAAGAGCCTGTTACCAGTCCTGTTTTGCTAAACAAGTGTCTTGTAAGTTCACATGTAAGAGTTTATAGTCTTGTTAGTTGACAGGGTTTCCCCCACACAGTTTTTAAAAGACAGGGTCTCTATGTATAGCCCTGACTGACCTGAAATTAGTTATGCAGATCTGCCTGCTTCTGTCTCCCTAGTACTAGGAATAAAAGTGTGCACCACTGTTCCTGGCATGTATATGTTTTTAATTATTATTTTAAATTATTGTTTTATCATTATTATGGATAACAATGCCTTGTATGACAGAATTTAATATATGTGCTAGGTAGAAATGAAAAGAATTTCTTCCAATAGAATATAGGCTATATTTTTCTTTTGCCTCCCATTTGAGTGTGCAGCTTGAGTTAATATCTACTGATAACAACTGATCAAATATTTCTTTGGCATGACTATAAGAAGGAACAAAAATGATGTAGTAAAATAAGCAACGGTTCAATCTTTTTAATGAGACTGTAAAAGTATATAAGTTATAGTCAGGCTGTGATTAGTTATGAGCCATATATATATCATATTTCCTGAATTTTTATTTTTTTAGCAAAAATGAGATGATATCGTGAAGGAAAAGGAAATAGCTGTTTCTTTATCATGGGCATTTTTCTCCATTTTCCTTGGTGAGGCTCGTGATTCTGAGTTTTGAAACTATAGTGTAATCAAACAGAATGTGTTCAGTTTATCCTGAGAACTGATCCTCATGCTAGAATCTAAAGAAATATCCTAGACACAGTTCTTGTTCTTTTAGAAGCAATAACCAGGTAAACAGTAAAGTTGCACCAATAAAAGCATTAACATGCCAGAAAGATGGAAATAATTCACCGGAGAGGTTGTACTTTGAAGAGCAGATAGGATTTTACTTACAAAGAAGTCAACGGAAGGGCATTATGTATAAACATTGTACAGAATCAGTTTAGATATAGCATTGGAGTAATAGTGTATGTTCAGAGAAGTCTAAGGAACTTTTACTAATTGCTGGAGGGACACCTGTCAAGAATGATGATGGAGAAGTAGTAGGAAGCATTGCCAAAGAATGAAGAAGGCAGTAGATTGACAAGATCCCATTAGAGTGCATTAAGTCCTCAGCATTATGTTACATGTGAGGTATGAAACAAGAGACTTCACAGAGTTCATAGACTTCATGGTGCTGCTCTTAAACATTTATGACCAAGCTGAAGCTGAGAAGGCAAACCAATACAGATGGAGAAATTAACATGTGGCTTTGTAGCTAGTGCTACATAGGCTTAAAGTGTAGTCTGAATTCAAATAAGGTACAAAAATCAATGTAGTCTAGAATATCAGAGTTAAACAGAAAGAGTTGAGCTGGTCCTTGAACAAAGCAGAGGCTTGAGTCAATAGTCCATAACTGGTATGAGCACTACCCCCTAGTGGACATATAGAGATGTATAGGTATCTCTGTCTTTGTGTGCTTTTGCACGGGCACACATGTATGTCCTCTTAAAAATTAGAATATATTCATTGTACATAGTATTGTGCTGCATATAGACAGACTATTTCAGTTATAACAGGTCATTAGACCATGCTAATGACCCCCTTGGTCCTCTATTTATTTTTCCGTCACTCTTCTGTCCTCCCACTAGTCTCCTCTTTCCTTTAGTCTTTCTGCTCTTATGTTCTACCATTTATCTGTCCGTCTGTCCATCTGTCCGTCGGTCCGTCTATCTATCTATCTATCTATCTATCTATCTATCTATCTATCTATCTATCTTCATCTATCAATCATATATATGAATAAATGGCCTATGCATTTATAAAATGTAGGACACATGAATGAAAGAAAATATGGCATATTTGTCTTTCTGGGTTTGACTTATTGGTTCAGACACTGTGTACGTCAATATGGAGGTTCTTTAAGACAATAAAAGTAGAATTTTCATTAGATACAGATACATACAAGTCTGACTAGTTGTATATCAACTTGACATACAAACTAGAATCATCTGAAAGGAGGAGACCTCAGTTGAGAAGATATCTCCATAAGATCCAGCTGTAAGACATTTTCATAATTAGTAATTAATGGGGACATACCCATCCCATTGTGGGTGGTTTCATCCTTGGGTTATCTGTCCTGGTTTCTATAATAAAGCAGGCTGAATAAGCTATAAAAAATAATCCAGTAAGCAGCTTGGTAAGTAAGGCTTCTCCGTGGCCTTTACATCAGCTCCTGCCTCCCAGGTTCGTGCCTTGTTTGAGTTCCGGTCCTGACTTCTTTCCACAATCAAGAGTACTGTGGAAGTGTGAACCAAATAAACTATTTCCTCCCCAACTTGGCTTTTGGTCATGGTATTTTGCTGCAAAAATAGAAACCCTAACTAAGAAACCTGCTTTATGAGCACATAGCCATAGGACTGCAAGTCAATATAGCACAATACACCTGCACATCCATGTCTATTGCAATGCTATTTACAGTAGTCAAGTTATGGAATCAGCCTAGGTGTCTCCAACAGATGAATAGAGTTTTATTCAGCTACAGAGAAAAATGAAATTGCATCTTTTGATGGAAAATAGAAAGAACTGGATTTAACTTTAAATGCCACAGTGGAGGGGAGGATAGGGTTGCTTTATGCATTGTTTGGACAAAGATGGTAAATGCCTTGCAAAGCACAGGAACTCCTTATTGAAGAATTGTCTTTTTCAAAATCTGAAAGTGCTCCAAGTATGCAGCATTAAGTAGACAAGCAGAGGACAAAGAGCAGATTCCAGACACTGAGAACAAAACAAATACAAGAATTATAGCTACATAACTCTTGGTCAATAGCAAAATTTTGTTTGAAGATAAAAGAGATTTTATTCCTTTAAAAGGCTTATTAACATTCATTTTCCCCAGAAATTACATGATTAAGTAGTTGTTTTGTACCGAACTACAGTCTTACATACTGTCAAGGGTTAGACATAGACTATAAGTATGCAAGTTGTCATTTAACCAAAGCCCAAGTCTTCCATCACTCCAGATGTGGGTTAACTTAGGTATGACCATCTTGGTGCTCCACTGGGCAGAATTTATCTGCTATCCTTTTGACCATCCACTTCGGGGTATGTGCTGGTTTGGGTAAAAATGGACCCCATAGTCTCATAGGGAGTGGCATTATTAAGGTGTGACCTTGTTGGAGGAAGTGTGACACAGGAGGTGGACTTTGAAATCTCAGAAGCTCAAGCCAGGCCCAGTATCATTCTCTTTTCCTGATGCTGGGTGTAGAATTCTAACCTACTTCTCTAGCACCATGTCTGTCTGCATGCTGCCATGTTTCCTGCAGTGACAATGATAGACTAAACCTTTGAACTGTACGCCAGCCCCAATTAAATGTTTTTCGTTATAAGTTTTGCCATGGTCATGGTGTCTGTTCACACCAATAAAACCCTAACTAAGATAGGGAGACTAAAACTCTGTTGAGCTCAGGTGTTTCTGCTAGTTTTTACACCCCACAGCTTTGTCAGCTACTAGTTTTCATTTGCTTCCTTCTCTGGGCATCTCAGCTTCTTCCCATATATCTAATTGATAAATATCTACATCTCACACTCAGAGTGCCTAGGAATGTGAATCTGGACAGTTTGGCTTATAGGCACCCTCTCTAAAACAGCAAGTTTTGGGGACCCCTGGATGACTTATAAAGATTGTTTGCCCAGGACCTTGAGTTAGATTGTCTCTATATTAGTTATACGTGGATAAAATGATGTAGCCAAAGCACAGAGCAGGCAAAACTATGCAAAATAAAAACAAGCAAACAGACAACACAAACAAACGAACGAATAAACAAAAAACCGACCCCAACAAACTGAACTGGGCTACATGACCAACAAAAGTAACTTTTCAAAATTGACAACAGTTCTCAACCTTTTGGCAAACCTATATCTCCAAAAATATTTACATCATTATAATCCACAACATTAGCAAAATTGCAGTTACGAAGTAACAGCAAAATAATTTTATGGTTGGGGTCACCGCAACATGAGCAACTGTATTAAAGGGTCACAGGAAGGTTCAGAACCACTGGTGTAGACTAAAATAAGGAGGTTTAATTGGAGTAGATTTTAAGATATGCTTCATAGAACCACAATTAGGGATAAAATCTGAAGCCAATTTTGTTGCACACACATGAGGAAGAGATTGCTGTTCATTGAAAACGCTCACATTTATACACACGCTTGTGCTCACTTTTAATTCCAGAGAGCATTATTTTCAAATATAAAGCTCAATAGTCTTACTTTCACTTCCAATTCAATAACTAAAAAACTTAATCCAGATATCTCCCTACTCTGAATCACCCTCCAACCTCCTCTGTTTTAATTGATAGTAAGAACCTTTCTGGGAATTAATTGCTAAGTAAAGACATCACAGCTGTGAATGGCTTCACTTTTTATAATGACCTAGGTAGGGTCTTGTTTGATGGAAAGAAATATATCAATAACCCATAGAAGACCAAGTTTATAGCCTGCTTGTCTGCCAACCAAATTGAGCCCAGAAATGATTTTCATTTTGGCAGCTTTGCATTTCATTTGAATTTGAATTACAGTATATATACTATACTATAAACATTTGCATTATAGTATATAGAGCTAGAGCACACCAAATAGTGATGCCAACACTCTACCAACCAGAAGGGCTTAATTGAAGAAAAAGATGGGTACCAGTTCCTAAGAGGAAAGGTATAGGAGCGAGAGTGAAAAAGGACAGGGTGATGAGATAAAGGTCAGGTGCGCAATTTTCTTTGGCTTATGCTTTTAAGTGCTTACCTTACACATCTGTTGAGATGGTCATACTTTCTAGCCCCAGCTTGACACCTATAAACCAGGGAAGCAGGCTGTCTCTTTCACCCACATGTAGGGCAGGTCTAGTGGGAAAAATAGATGTGCACTTAGAAGTCTAATTAAAACACACGCTGTCAGCAACAGCATCCCGAATGCTCCATTAAGCATTTTATGAATGCCCCAAAGCATCCTTGTTCATGTTTGGAGTGGCACATTTTGGCTTTCCTGGTGACAATTAGGATTAGACTCAGGACACTAGAGAATTTGCACTGCATCCCATATGGCCAAGTCTGTAGGTGGATTGTTCTCATGGTGCTTGAAACTCAATGAAAAAACTCTGGGTAGGAATTAGATGAGAATGATGGAGAATGCAAATGAACACTCTATGGATGGCTTTACATCCTGTATGGCTAAGTTATGGATTGGATTCAACTGTCAGATGGCTATGTATTATTCATAATCAAATTCAGGGTAAAGATAACAGATGGCAAAGGCATATTCATGGTCAAATCATAGTTGTTAGATTAATTATAAATCTACATAAGAATTGGATAATAATAATTTAGACTGCTCTCAAAAGAACACTGTGCAGATCATCTAATAAAAAGAATTTTTAAAATAAGATGCAAAGGTTATTGGGTGACATTAAACATTTTATGTTGCCATAAGTTATTTTCCAAAAAGACTCCCTAGTAGCATAAACCATTTTTTGTGTTTTGCTAACCTGTGGCTTATTTGATATAGCTGGTGGTAACAGTGTCACTTCTTTAAGGGACTTCAGATGATTTACACTTAACCAGAATGTCAGGGGACTAACCAAGCTCTGTGAGACACTAAAAGTGTTTTTGTCTGCATCACCACAACTCATCATGCATAATACAAAAAGGCTCCAAGCCCAGATTCTTTATAACTGTAGTCAGCATCCCTGTGCACCAGTTATCTTTCAATTTCCTCTCTGAACCACCCTCCCCATTCTTCCCTACCTGTATTATTCCCTACAGTGCTGACCTGTACAGGTTGTAGTAGTGAGCTCTTTTGGTCTTCTGTATTCCCACTGATTAGTACTGAGGAGCAAAAATATGGACGGAAGGTGGCCTGGAACAGTCCCTCAGATCCCACCCTGCAGCATCTCCTCAGGCTGGCAAGTCTAGCTACTATTGTGCAGTGACCAGTTTCACATATGTCTCTCTGGGTTGTGGAAGCTTAATGGGTAGATGAGGTTCTCTATTATCAATCCAAAGGTTCTGCATTATCCTTGTGGTTTCCATACATCCTGAACAATTCTTTGTATTTAATTCTCCCCCATTACTCTCTTTGAGGATGCCATCTGTTTCCCACTAGAATCCAGGCTGAAACATTTCCTAATCACAGACGCATAGAGTCAGAGAGCATCCTGCTGCCCTGGAACATGGAGCAGATAGAGTCAATCCTCATTTCACTGATGAAGGAACTGAGGTGGACAGATGTTAGGGGATTTGCTCAGTCATTAGCTGCTATGTGAAAAACTTGGGACTAAAATCAAGATCTGATTTTTTTTTCATTTTTAATTTGTTCCTTCTCTTTCTCTTTTTCTTTTATGGTTCTGTAATTGAACTAAGGGCCTTAAGAGTGTTAGGTAAGTGCTTGACCCCAGAATCTTGAGTACATTCTCAAGACAGAATCCTACATAGCATGTCATGGAATCACAAGAAGATACTAGCTGAAGGTTTAAATCCAGGGCAATTAGCCACTAGGCTGACAGGCACTGAAATTGTCCATGTATATAACAGCTTCTATTCAGGGTATTGGCAGTTTGATAAAAGGACTCACTTAAGATGTGATAATAATAAAGTAGTTCCTAATGATATCTTTATATACTCATAAATTGATGCCCAGTGCAATCATCATCAAAGAGGTTACTGCTGGCAGCTGGTGGGAACAGATGCAGAGACTCACACCCAAACATTAGGTGGGAAGAGCCCAAATTGGAGATCTCCATTGCATCCCTTCCCTTGGAGCACAGGGAACCCTGTGGAAGAAAGGGAGGAAGAAATGTAGGAACCAGAGGGGTGGAGGACACCTCAAAAACACAGCCTTGTAGGATGCTCCAACAACACAGAAGAACTTTGGGTGACTGTCCAGGTAGTGAGATGTTTCTGTCAATTCTAGAGTTTTGGAATTGCTTACTATATACTTCTTTAGTATAATATTACTTAGGTAATAGTATATCATTCTGGGGTATTTGATGGAGTTGAAGAATAGATATAGTTGTAGTTTTCCTTGGTTATAATAAAAGGTAAAATAGATATAAATATTATAACTTTAATTCTTGCTTGATACCTGCTTTGTTATATGTAATTTTACTATGTTAAAGTTGAAACCTTTCTTTTTATTTAAACAGAAAAGGGGAAATGGTGTGGGAAGGCCTTCTGTATATGTGTTGTTTTTATTGGTTAATGAATAAAGAAACTGCTTTGGCCTGTGATAGGGCAGAATAGAGTTAGGTGGGGAAAACTAAACTGAATGCTGGGAGAAAGAAGGCAGAGTCAGGAGAAGCCATGGATACGCCAGAGGAAAAAGACATAAGTTGCCAGCCAGAACCTTGCTGGTAGGCCACAACCCTTGTGGTAAAATATGAAATAGAAATGGGTTAACCAAAGATATAAGAGATAGCTAGCAATATGCTTAAGTGATTGGTCAAGCAGTGATTTTAATAATAATAATAATAATAATAGAACACAGCCTACAGAATCAACTAAGCAGGGCTCATAGGGGCTCGCAGAGACTGAAGCAACAATCATGGAGCCTGTATGTGTCTGTGCTAGTCCTCTGCATTTATGCTATGGTTGTTAGTTTGGTGCTTTTGTGGGACTCCTAACAGAGGGAGTGGGGGTGTCTCTGACTCTTTTGCCTGCTCTTGGGACTCTTTTCCCGCCATCCCCAGTCTTGATCTGAAGGTTTATGCCTAGTGTTATTATATCTTGTTATGCTGTGTTTGGTGGATATGCCTTTGAGGTCTGTTTTTTTCTGAAGGGAAATGAAGGAAGAGTGGATCTGGGGGAGAGGGAAGGTGGGGTGCGGGGAAGGGCAGTTGTGGTCAAGATGTATTGAAGAGAAAAGGTAAGAAAAGAAACAAGCAACAAAGATAGTGATAAATGAAATCCAGAAATCCATATAATCTTTTGCCAATAACTTGTCAAATTGACTCTGGAATTTTGCTCTAACTAATAAACATACTAAAGGGGGAGAACACAAGGAGGAAACTTTAGTTCCCAGTTACTCCTCAAAGACAGGTGGAGGGGATGGGCAGGGGAATGGTTGAATTTAGGAAAGCCAGGTGTCACTTCGTAGGCATCCAGGAAGAGAAGAAAAGATAAAACAATAACCACAAATTGAATGCCTGTGTGCAGAAACTGCTCTGAGGGGTTTATGCTCATTATTTTATGTAATTTTAATCATATCTTCTTTTATGTGAACAGAGTAAAGTAAAAAGAAGGCATACCTGTTGTGAAGTGAAAAGCCTGGCTGAGACCCAGAGTTCAATGTGTGTTCATACTGGGAAATGAACTCAATGCCTGTGTTTGCTAGGCAAGTGCTCTACCACTGAGATAAATCCCTAAACCCTTATCTATGCTCTTCTGCATATAATTGAGATTCACTATTCCAAATTATTTGTCAGGTATTTAATAGTTTTTCTTCAATATATTTCTGGAGGATGATTTTTCTCCTTTTGTATTTCTTGTATCCCTATCTTGATATCTGTGCATCTAGTACAGAAGTCACCTTTTTAATTGCAAGAAGTAGCTTTCATAGGAAAATACTTTTTCTTTAGATGGGATGTTTAATGTCAGTTGGATGGGGAGCTCTGGGTTCTGTTAGTGGGAATTTCAAAGAAAAGTGACTGGTTCCTTTTTAATGTTAACAGCGTCCACGAGTACCCCAGTAATTTAGACTGTAACAGTTCATGAAAGTAGTTGTGTGATTTTCAGTAGGCAGAGACTTCCAAGGAAAAGTGTCCTTAGGTTTCC
Source organism: Ondatra zibethicus (assembly GCA_004026605.1). Lineage (NCBI taxonomy): Eukaryota > Metazoa > Chordata > Mammalia > Rodentia > Cricetidae > Ondatra > Ondatra zibethicus. Next base: position 29,918 of record PVIU01007403.1, read on the forward strand.
CAGAGCTAGTTAAGCCTTCATGCCGCTGGGACTCATACTAGTGACTTCCAGTCTCCCTGATGTTTAATTATGATAGGGCTACCTCCAGTTCTGTCAAGCAAAGCACAGATAATGTTCAGGGTTGTGGAAACAGAAACCATGCTTTCATAGACACCTAATGTGAAAGTGATCTTAACTAGAAATTCTGGGTTCACTGGAGGGGTTCTCAGGCTATGACATCATCGGACATAGTTCTGAAGAAATTTTCAATGTCAAGAAATTTTCTATGTCCCACTTATATGTTTGGTACTGGTGTCTGTGACACTAATAATCATAGGATATTACAACAGTCCTGTGGAGTTATTATGGTCAGCTATAAAGCTTATACCACAAATAGCTGCTTTTATAGACTGGTATAACTGATATCCTACCCTCATCAGGACCCTAGAAGACAAGCACAGTTAGTGTTAGGGCTCTTGGCACTAACGTCTGTGGTCCAAAGTGGGCTATGTAGGAAATACTCTCTCAACTGTCTGGGGCTTGGAGAGGTGACATTTGGATTAGTGGTCCTGATGTTCGTGCCCTTTGAGGTTCGTGCCCAAAGAAGAAGACCTCTACTAGATCTTCACCTCAAAGGTTAAATGGGGATGCTAAGACTTATGGGTACCGTGGTTCTGGAATTCCAGGCCATAGGTGAAAATGTCCTAAGTTCCTACAGGGAGCTCTGTGCTGAGGATTTTGTTGTTGATAATCTTGCACCGCCCAATGTGAAAGTGCCCTTCTCTTGGGCAAACATGAGCGATGCCGAAGGTTCTTGCCCTAGGGGATGCAGTTCTAAAGCCGGGGAGACCTTCTACAGACGTCTGGTCAAGCACATATGTTTGTCTGACTTGTGGTGGCTGTTGCCATGTCCTTGGAGCTGTGAGTCTCTGACAACAGCTCTCTAGCCCCTCGGAGGTCAACAAGGAATCCAGAGTAACATCTATAATCTCAAGGAAGCCCCAAGGGATCACCTCCAGATTATGCCAGTGAAATCTAGGTAAAGACTTGGCCTTTGGCGACTGGAGCTATTTCTGGGCATATAGTTCCTGATAGGACACTTCCTACATATGGACTGATGGACACAAGAAAACAGAGTATTGGGATAATATTGACTATCTGAAAGTCATGGTCTGAGGAGGAGACTTTCTCTACTTTCCATTGGGGTACGACAGGTAGGAATCAAGGTGGTAGCCACTGCAGCCCCTGTCCCTGAAGCTCCTGAAGTGTGAGCTTTCTTCTGCCTGATAAGACACCAGTCGATCCAGGGTTTTGGGAAGGGACCAGTATTGGACTGCCAGCTCCTAAAATGGCATCTGTGCTTTAGTGTCATGGAGGTAAAAATCAGTAATTTCTTTGGTTACAAGAGTTGCTTTAGACCATACAGCACCCCAGACTGGATTTAAAGCTTGTATGTATTGAGGGTCCCTGCTACAGTTAGCATTGCTGCTCTGTTTTTGTAAAGGGGTGCCTGGCCATTTCCATTTACCTTATATTAACAAATCTGGCTCTTTGCTCCACTCAGGAGTCAGGGTGAAAGTTATAAGTTGCTTTGTTCTTTTCTTTAGGCTGCTTCTTTGATTACTTTTTTTATTGTATTAGAGTTCAAATCACTTATTTGCTATTTCCAGAATTGTCACTCACTCATTCCTCTTAAAATGTAGTGTCTTTATGGTCCTGACGCTTCTCTGTGGCAGAATTATACAAATGTTGCTTCTGTGCATCCATCTTGGCCCTCTCCTCGTTTTCTATTCCCCTTCTTTCCCATCTTTTCCTTCTCCCCTTCTATTCCTCTTTGTCCTCTTTACCTTGTCTACCCCCAATTTCTTCTGTTTCCTTCTTCCTCTTCCCTCTCTCATGTCCCTCTACTCCCCTTCTTCTTCCAGGTCCACCCCTTATTTCCCTTTACCTCCCCACCATTCCCCTTCTCTTTCTGTCACTCTCTCTTTCGCTATCTTCCCATCTCTCCCAATACCTCTTCTTCTCTCCCTTTTGTTCCCCACTTTCCTCCTTCATCCCTCCTTCCCTCACTTTCTGCTTACTGCCCCCCCATGTTGTGCCCCCCTGTCTCCAGTTCCATGCCCTGGTTTAGAGGAGAAACAAATATGTTTTTCAAAGGTGAGAATTATTTTCATAGTGTGGCATTATAAGTAGTTGCCATCTCTTTTTAACCAATACCGGCCTTTTCCTTGTTCCATTCAATAAACTTCCCTCACTGAGCTGGACAAATGTCCTGTAATTTAACTCCCTTGGGTAGCTTGACCTTGAGCTTGACTCCAATTGTGTGCTACAATAAGACCTTGAAGGACTTTGAAACTTACAGCTTTCACAGGAGAGGTATTCTGAGGAATGGAGAAACAGAAAGGACTCTGACTTTAATTGTATCTTTTTCTATCTGTGTGTGCATTACACTGTCCATAAAGTTAACAGGTTGAATGAAAGAATGAAGTGTTAGGTTGTTCTCTATAACTGAGTCTAAATTTTCATGAAGCAGTAGCTATCTTACATGTTCATCTTCATCCTTCCCCTATTCCCCTCTCTTCTCCTCCATCCCATTAAACCTAGAAAGAAAATTTGGGCTATAAAACTTTCCACTGACTTTATAACTCACCAAGGTTTGCCTATCACCTGCATCTAGGCTTGAAAAACACTACTGTGGAAGGTTTAACTAAAACCTGTTTTTCTAACATTTCTCCATGGGAAAAACCAAAACAACAACAACACAAACAAACAAAAAACCCCACCACTAACACATAAGTGGTTCAGAATGCTGCATTTTTTTGAACTCCTACCTTGTAGCTCAAGGGTGGCTGAGGATCGGAGTCGATTTCCACAGACTTGTTTGATTACAGGAACAGCAGCATCGTTGCTGTAAAAAGCCATCTTTATGTGGCTATGAGGTCACAAACCATTCAATCATGCCATGCATAGGGATGTTTGGAAGTGTTCGACAGCTGCGTAATGTTTTTCTTTTTTTCTTCCCTACTAGAAATCTATTTTCAACTCAAACTAATTAGAGTTATTCTTTCTGACCAAGAACATGGTGGTTATTACTGATCACTGACTTTCCCAAACAGCTGACTAGAATCAACAATTCCAAAATCAGAGAGAGAAAGCTGCAAGACAAAACATTTAGAAAAAAAGCATCATTTGCCTGCTGGTTAGGAACTAGGAGCAAGCATTATTTTAGTCTATTGAACGGAGCAGTCCCAGTTCGCACTGTTGTTAATTGTATCTCAGTCCTGAAAATAAGTGAATGAATATGGACTTGATTTCATTGCTGTGATGAAGTATACTAACTGTTTCAAGGGTAGGGAAGATGGCTCAGTGGGTAAACAGCCTGCTGGGAATGCATGAGGAATTGAATTTGGATTCCTAGAACCCACAAAGATGGCTAAGGTGGTCCACATATGTGACCCCAGTACTCCTATAGAGATGGGAGTCAGGGAAAGGAGAATTCCCAGAAGCCCAGGGCCAACTCTGTCATATACAGTAATGAACAAGAGACCCTGTCTCAAACTAAGTGGAGGTGAAAACAAACATCTGGTTGTCCTTTGACCTCCGCATAAGCACTGTGGAACACACGGGCTTGTGCTTGCACAGAAACATGAACAAACAAAGCTGAAAAAGCAAACAGAAATAAATCTTTCAAGCATTTGCTTGTGTGGAATAAAACAATGGAAAAGATGTTACTCCGAAAACGAGGACCCTGACAATACAGTTAAGAGGAAGGGAAGCCTCCTGTGAAGTTCTCACCATCTCCATGAGATGCAGGCTGAACCCAACGGTGTAAACCAATGACATGATTTTACCAATGATCTGCTATTGTAGGACAGATGTTATTTTATGTTTGTGTGCCTTTTAGTACTTGACATTGAGCCCTATGCATAACCGAAACCCAGCAAATATATGTTGGTGGTTACAAGCTTTCACCTTCCTCAGTATTCCAGCAGGTGTCTGTTTCACTATGGAGGAAAAGCCATCTCCTAGCACCAGTTTCAAAGCCTTGATGCCAGTTACGTAGTGGTAAGAAACCACGTTCATAGGCAATGAAGGAAACATGTCAATGCCCTTGTGTTAATAAGAAAAGAAAACGGAAGTTATGGAACACAAAGAATCAGTGCATTGGTAATAGAGAAAGCAATATTTTTCAACAAACTAGGCCTTCTCACCTCTCCTTTCAAAACCAAAAGAAAAATCAACATTTGCAATGTTTACAAGTTGAGTACATAGATGGGTAGATGCTGTTTTACTCCTGGGGTACAGACTTAGACAAAATTATAATTTTGAGCATATTGTTTAAAATTCCAAGTTATTAGGGGATCCATTATCAGGGAATTCTGCAGAAGATGCTTTGATGGGGATTATCCTGACTTGTTTTGTCAAATTGATACAAGCTAGAGTTATCTGAGAAGAGGAACCTCAACTGAGAAAATGTCTCCATCAAATTGCCTATCTGTAGAGCGTTTTCTTGATTAACGATTCACCGGTAGAGCCCAACTCACTGAGTACAGTGCCATCTCTGGGCTGGTGATCCTGGGTGGTATAAGAAAGCAGGATAAGGGAGCCCTGGTAAGCAAGTCAGTAAACAGAATCCCTCCATGGTCTTTGCTCCACCTCCTGCCTCTAGGTTTCAGCCCCAACTTTCTTTCATTTAAGGCTATAAAGTGAAGTAAACTCTTTCCTCCCTAAACTGTTTTTGGTCATGGTGTTTTATCAGAGCAATAGAAACCATAAGGAAGATAAGGGGTGATGCCTACACAAGGGATAAAACTATACTCCTTTGAGTATAAACATAATTATTTAGAATGCAGTTAGGAATTGTACTGGTTTAAGAAATTTGCCATACTGAATATTCCTCTAAGATCCATGACATCACCAACCACATGTGGTTGGCTAGGTTATAATACCGAGCATGTTTTCCCTCCTGTTAAGCAGGCCTTTTGTCCAATTTGACAGCTATTGGTTACTCCCAAGATATGAATGTCTCTATTGCATCATTGGGGATATATTGCCATGCTGATCATTGCTGTGGTCCACAGACATCATAGCTGAGTATGATTATTAATTGCTTCCCTTTATTAGTAGCCTACATATCAGCTTCATATTTTCTTTATTACAAATGAGTTATAGTATCCTAGGAGTTCTGAAGTGTTAATGTTATATGCTTAGATTAAAATTTTGTGACTTGTCTTCTTAAGATTATGCCAGTTAACTCATTTACCAAATGAAGACTTGCCAATTATTGTCTCTTCATGAATTAATTTTATTTTATTTGTATTTGCTCCATTGAAAACTAAGATTAAATGAATCATAGTACTTTTTTCATCTATACTTTATGTTTTGAACTTTCATATTTTATATCTCTTTGTACAAGGCTACTTTCTTAGTACTTGTCTGGTTCACGAGTTTGTGTCTCTGTCCACACTTTTTAAAAATTTAGTCATTATCTTTAATAATTCAGCTAAAATATTTGAGAATTGAGTTTGTTTTGTAATTTCTATGAACTAATTTATTCCATAAGTCTGTGTATGAAGATAGTATTGAGGAAGTTGCTATTTCTTGCTTGTTATTAACCTGCTTAACTAAGCTAGCATGTGAAACCTAAAATATTTTAAAGAAATGAAAACAAATAAAGACAACACAGGTCACCCAGAATCCACAAGTGTGACTTGGAAAGCATGAAGGCATATTTTTATGCTTTTCAAAGTCTTATCAACTGAACAACTGACTTCATATATTAAATATATTTTGCTTATTTACTTATATATGATCTAGCAATGTATTTTGACAATATAACGATGGCTTGATAATGAGAAAACACTATTATGAGTGAAGCCAACTTATAATTATGTCCATGAATCTTAGGAGGCATCTGGTGATAGTCTGTGTCTCACAGTTTTGCAATGCACGATTCAAGCTGATGGCTAAGAAACCTGAGGAATGATTCCTTGTCCCAAACATTCCCAGTGGGTCATGCACTGTCAACACTGGAAATATGAAGAAGCAACCTTCTTAGACGTGCTCAGTTCTGCTGTGCACTGGCCTGTTGGGCCCCAGGGATCCTCTGAGCTATCCTGAGAGTGATGTCCATCCCCAGGAGGATGCAGGTGGCTTCCTTTGTATCTGCACTACACATTTAGGTCCCACAAAAGATTTTTGTCTAAAGAAAATGTCATATTCTTAAGTCACTTAAAAAAACAAAAGTCTGGGGGACTTAAAGGGAATCAAATTCATACATATATTAGGAGGCAGTCTCTAGATGGCTGTAGTGGTGCATGCAGGTAGATCTCTGTGAGTTTAAGGTCAGCCTGGCCTACATATGGAATTCTAGGGCTCTAGGACAGCCAGAGCTACAAAATATAGAGACCTTATCTCAAAAATAAAAAAGGAGAGGGCCAGAGGAAAAAAGCTTCACTGGGAGCAGAAACCAGGAACAAATCCAGCCCTGGGAGCCAACCCAGTCCTGGGACACTGGCAGACCAGGATTGAGCCAACCACCTGACTCAGAGTCCGCGACCTCCATCAGAACTGTAGTGTGACTGAATCAGTTACCTAAGACACAGAGAGAACAAGCTCCACCAGGAGCAGAAGACAGGAGCAAACCCAGTCCCTGGACACAGGAGGATCAGGACTGAGCCAGAGAACAGAACCAGAGTCAGCAATCTCCACCATAACAGGTCCAACTACAAGCCAGGAACTTCATCAGGAGGAGATCCAGACCAAGATTTACAGAAATGGATCAAAGCCAGCAACCTAGGCCCAAGTAGACCTGAGACAGCAAACTCCAAGGAAGCAGACCAAAACACGGGAGCACTGAGCTACCTCCAGGAACAGGAATAACCAACAGGCTAACTAGAACTGTGACACTGACTGTACCATGAGGAACACCCATCTGAGCTTTGGATTCACTGGCTCCTAGATTATTCAACAGAATCTCACACAGCCCCAACCACACCTATTAGAGGAAAAGATGAGTAGAAAAGGTAAGATCAAATGCTACACCACAAAGAGCAACACAATACCAGTAAAACCTAAAGACCCTACAAAAGCAAGACATGAACAACCAAATATGGATGAAGCAGAAGAAAATGATCTAAAAAATAACCTCAAGAGAATGTTTGAAATTCTTAAAGATGAAATGAGAAATTACCTTAAAGAAATGGAGGAAAAATAAACAAAAATTGGAAGATATCAGCAAATCACTTAAAGAAAACAAAGAAACAAAAAAAAGAACTCAAACATATAAAAGAAACTATTCAGGACTTGAAAACTGAGATAGGAAAAATAAAGAAAACAGAAGCTGAAGGAATTATAGAAACAGAAATCGTGAGAAAAAGATCAGGAACCACAAATGCAAGCATGAACAACAGAATACAAGAAATGGAAGAGAGAATCTCAAGCACTGAAGATATAATAGAGGAAATAGACTCATCAGTTAAAGAAAACATTAAATATAACAAAAGCTTAACCCAAAATATCCATGAAATATGGGACACTATAAAAAGGCCAAATCTTAGAATAATAGGTATAGAAGAAGAAGTTCAACTCAAAGGCACAGAAAATTTATTTAACAAAATCATAGAAGAAAACTTTCCTTACCTAAAGAAAGATATGCCTATGAAGATACAAGAAGCTTACAGAACACCAAATAGACTGGATCCAAAAAATGTCCTCTTGCCACATAATAATAAAAACACTAAACCTTATCAGATCACCATGCTTTAAAACTAGAAGTCAACAGCAATACTAATTCCAGAAAACCCACAAACACATGGAAATTAAACAATGCTCACCTGAATCATCAATGGGTCAAGGAAGAAATAAAGGGGGAAATTAAAGACTTCCTAAAATTCAATGAAAATGACCACACAACATACCCAAATTTGTGGGACACAATGAAAGCAGTGCTAAGAGGCAAGTTCATAGCACTAAATGCCTACATAAAGAAGCTGGAAAAATCCCACACTAGTGAATTAACAGAACATTTGAAAACTTTAGAACAAACAGAAACAAACTCACCTAAGAGAACTAGAATGCAGGAAATAATCAAATTGAGAGCTGAAATCAACAAAATAGAAACAAAGAAAGCAATACAAAGAATCAATGAGACAAAGAGTTGGTTCTTTGAAAAAATCAACAAAATAGACAAACCTTTATCCAAACTAACCAAAAGGCAGTGAGAGAATATCCAAATTGACAAAATCAGAGATGAAAAGGGGGACATAACAACAGACACAGAGGAAATACAGAGGATTATCAGGTCATATTTTAAAACCTGTACTCCACAAAATTGGAAAACTTAAAGGAAATGGACAACTTTCTAGGTAAATATCACTTACCAAAATTAAATCAAGACCAGATAAGCAAATTAAACAGACCCATAACTGCTGAAGAAATAGAAATAGTCATCAAAAGTCTCCCAAACAAAAAAAGCCCAGGATCAGATGGTTTCAGCTCAGAATTTTACAAGACTTTCAAAGAAGAACTAATACCAATATTCCTCAAATTATTCCACACAATAGAAACAGAGGGACCATTGTCAAACTCTTTTTATGAGGCTACAATTACCCTGATATCCAAACCACAGAAAGACAGTACTAAGAAAGAATTACAGACCAATCTCACTCATGAACATTGATGTAAAAATACTAAATAAAAATACTAGCAAATTGAATCCAAGAACACATCAGCACCATCATCCACCATGACCAAGTCAGCTTCATCCCACAGATGCAGGGATGGTTCAACATATGGAAATCTGTCAACGTAATCCACCATATAAACAAGCTGAAAAATAAAAACCACAGATCATCTCATTAGATGACGAAAAAGCATTTGACAAAATACAACATCCCTTCATGATAACGGTCTTGGAGAGAGCAGGGATACAAGGAACATGCCTAAACATAATTAAGGCAATATACAGCAAGCCAACAGCCCACATCAAACTAAATGGAGAGAAACTCCCAACGATTCCACTGAAATCAGGAACAAGACAAGGTTGTCCACTCTCTCCATATCTATTCAATATAGTTTTGAGGTCCTAGGTAGAGCAATAAGACACCAAAGGGAGATCTAGAGGATACAAATTGGAAAAGGAGAAGTCAAACTCTCACTGTTTGCTGATTGTATGATAGTTTACATAAGCAATCCCAAAAATTCTACCAAGGAATTTCTACAACTCATAAACACTTTCAGCAATGTAGCAGGATACAAAATTAACTCAAAAAAAATCAGTAGCCCTCCTGTACACAGATGATAAAGGGGCTGGGGAAGAAATCAGAGAATCAACACCCTTCACAATAGCCACAAATAACATAAAATACCTTGGAGAAACCCTAACCAAACAAGTGGAAGACTTGTATGACAAGAGCTTTAAATCTTTGAAGAAAGAAATTTAAGAAGACACCAGAAAATGGAAAGATCTCCCATGATCTTGGGTAGGCAGAATTAACATAGTAAAAACAGCAATCTTACCAAAAGCAGTCTACAGACTCAACGCCATGCCGATCAAAATCCCAGCAAAATTCTTCAAAAACCTCGAAAGAATGGTAATCAACTTCATATAGAAAAGCAAAAAACCCAGGATAGCAAAAACAATCCTGTACAGTAAAAGAACTTCTGGAGGCATCACAATCCCTGACTTCAAACTCTACTACAGAGCTACAGTACTGAAAACAGCCTGGTACTGGCATAAAAATAGACAGGAGGACCAATGGAACCGAATAGAAGACCCAGATATCAATCCACACATCTTCGAACACCTGATCTTTGATAAAGAAGCAAAAAATATCAAATGGAAAAAAGAAAGCATATTTAACAAGTGGTGCTGGCATAACTGGATATCAACATGTAGAAAAATGAAAATAGACCCATATCTATCACCATGCACAAAACTCAAGTTCAAATGGATCAAAGACCTCAACATAAAGCCAGCCACACTGAACCTTATAGAAGAGAAAGTGGGAAGTACACTTGAACGCATTGGCACAGGGAACCAGTTCCTAAATAGAATCCCAGCAGCACAGACACTGAGAGAAACAATTAATAAATGGGACCTTCTGAAACTGAAAAGCTTCTGTAAAGCAAAAGACACAGTCAACAAGACAAAATGACAGCCTACAGAATGGGAAAAGATCTTCACTAACCCCACATCAGACAGAGGTTTGATCTCCAAAATATACAAAGAACTCTAGAAATTAAACACCAAGAGATCACATAATCCAATTAAAAAAATGGCATGCCGACCTAAATAGAGAACTTGCAACAGAAGAATCTAAAATGGCTGAAAGACACTTAAGGAAATGTTCAACATCCTTAGTCATCAGAGAAATGCAAATCAACAACTCTGAGATTCCATCTTACACCTGTAAGAATGGCCAAGGTCAAAAACACTGATGACAACTTATGCTGGAGAGGTTGTGGGGAAAAGGGAACACTTCTGCATTGCTGGTGGGAATGCAAACTGTACAACCCCTTTGTATGTCAGTGCAGCAATTTCTCAGAAAATTAGGAAACAACCTTCCTCAAGACCTAGTAATACCACTTTTGGGTATATATCCAAAGGATGCTCAATCGTGCCACAAAGCCATGTGCTCAACTATGTTCATAGCAGCTTTGTTTGTCATAGCCAGAACCTGGAAATAACCTAAATGCCCCTCGATCAAATAATGGATAAGAAAAATGTGGTACATTTACGCAATGGAGTACTACACAGCTGAAAAAATTAACGACAGCTTGAATTTTGCAGGAAAATGAATGGAGCTAGAAAACATTATTTTGAGTGAAGTAACCCAGAAACAGAAAGACAATTATCACATGTACTCACTCATAGGTGGTTTTTAAACATAAAGCAAAGAAAGCCAGCCTACAAACCATAATCCCAGAGAATTTAGACAACAATGCAGACACTAAGAGAGACTTACATAAATCTAATCTACATGGGAAGTAGAAAGTATAAAAAGACAAGATCTCCTGAGTAAATTGGGAATTTGGGGGAGGATTGAAGGGGGGAGGAGAGCAGAGAAAAATGTAGAGCTCCATAAATATCAATAAAATAAAAAACCCAAAAGTTTGGAAAGATGTAGGTTTTGGTTTAATAAAACCAAAAACCAAAAACCATGTTCTCCCAGTTTGAGTATTTCCATTCTTAAAGAACCATGGGCTGATTAACTCAACCTCTTTCAGGCTTTTTTCTTTCAAAATCGTAAAGGAGACAACAGATTTACCTTGAGATTTGTCATGATGAAGAACTAGGATAATTAATGTAAAGTATTTAATCTACCATCTGGTTCATAGTAAATAAACAATAAACATTAACTGCTGTACTTATTCATTTGCTGCTAAAACTAATGTTTGACTCAATAATCTGTGAAATTAATATACTTGAGGCCTCATTGATGAAGATGCTTATTCAATGTTCATCACAGCATGAGAAGGTTAATGTATTGCCATCTTCTGAGGAAGATCACAGGCTTGTGCAGGTTTGCCATTGTCAGCATCTCTGTTGTAGTAAATAGAAGAGCTGAATTTTGAACTCAGGCATCTAGAATGCAAGTATAGTACTCTTCCTATTCATCTCAAACTGTTTTCTCCAGAGTCAATGGTGAACAAGTTGAGCACAATGTATAATTATATCCCCTAAACTTGTCAATCTGCAGATATTATAGTTTTGTAGAAAAATCTCAACATTAAATACTCAGCGTCTGTTGGGAGTCATTGTCAATGTGGTCAGTGTAAGTGATCTTACCTTTTAACTTCTGACACATTTTAAATTTTAACACATATTCGAATTTGTTTCAAGAGCTCTGTGATTACTTGTGAACCCCAGAGGACAATTGTCTGCTGCATTCATCAATGCAGCTGCTAGGAGTGAAGGAAAACTCTGTATCTCTCACCGCCTGAATGCTTCTGCATTACTTCTCTATCATTTCTGCAGGTTAGTGACCTCAAAATCACTCTCTAGCAGACAGGGGACATTGCTTCTGCTAAATATATTTCATGGCCTGTCTTCTTTTCTGTGCTACTGAAATGTACACTTTTTAAAATTAATTATTAAGATATTTTATAATTCACACTAGATTTTCTCATTCATTGGAAATAGAAACACTAAATAATTTCACTAGGGATTATCACCTGGGTAATAAAATTGAAATATTTCTTTGTTTGATTTTCTATTTTTATGTGTCCCAATGAAGTGCAATAGAACACCAATCTCTTGTTTTTGTTCATATAATTTTGTTGATGTCTGTATTTGTGTCACTTATGTATGAATGTGTGAGTGGTGTGTGTGTGTGTGTGTGTGTGTGCATGTTTGGCATGTCACACAGATTATTTCAGTTAGCTTTTTTAAAAAATAATTCCAGAAATGTAGGTCTTATGTTGTGTTAAAGACAAGGAAACTAAAATCAAGAATGTTACAACTGCCCACCTAAGGCTCTCCTTTCTGCAGATGAAGATGGACCATATTATGGGCTTTGTTAACTTTACACCCTCACAATGTGAAGGCAAGTTTGGAGGTTGCTTCATCGTTCCTGGCTGCCCAGACTCAAAATAACCACACAGAAACTATATTAATTAAATCACTACTTGGCCTATTAGCTCCAACTTCTTATTGGCTATCTGTTACATCTTAATTTAACCCATTTCTATTAATCTGTGTATCGCCACATGGCTGTGGCTTACCAACAAAGTTCTGGCTCATCTGTCTCTGGTGGTGGCTACATGGTGTCTCCTTGATTGTGCATCCTTTCTCCTAGCATTCAGTTTAGTTTTCCTGCCTACCTTTATTCTGCTCTGTGTAGGCCAAGGTAGTTTCTTTATTAATCAATGGTAATCACAGCATACAGAGAGGAATCCCACATCAGACAAGCAAGCTTAAATCTCTGCTATACATAGAAGAATAAGTTAGAGTCCTGTGGAAATTTTAAGTGTGGTAATAGTTTAGCATTTATCAAGGACTTTGCTTGTGTTACACATCAGGAAGCATTTTACAAACTCTGACTAATATATTCAAGAGACCCTTGGCATAAATATTTTAAAGTCAAATTGCAGATAAGAAAACTAAGATGTAGAACTTTCAGTAGGTTACCACACTTCACCTTTAGGGCAGTTGAATCTCCTTCTGTGTGTCTGGAGGTGTCCTTGTTCCTCCCAGGAGGATCTATCTAGTGATACTGTTTCTAGTCATTATCTCCTTGCTGCTTATCTCACCTGATTCTGATTTTGTGCTGCACTTTGGATGATCTTGTACAAACTTAGTGCTGACCTAGTCTAGAGGGCTTGCTGTCTGATTTATCATCCAGGCTTATCAACCTCATGCTTTCTGGAAATAAGAATATTTGCAGCTCTAATTGACTGTTAATTTAGTGTAGTCATACTCTGGGGTTAAATAGTAAACTCATTATTTATGCTCGGCAATGTTTAAGCATGCATGGGGATGGGCAGCCCGTTTATGACAGTTCCCCAGTGGTTCCTATCCTGAGAAGTCCTAGATGCTTGTGTTATTGTCAGACCCAGTGGTCCACAGTCTTCCTTTGTGCTATCTATCCAGTTTTTTGTTTGTTTGTTTGTTTTTGGTTTTTTAAGACAGGGTTTCTCTGTTGCTTTGCAGCCCGTCCTGTAACTAGTTCTTGTAGACCAGGCTGGCCTCGAGCTCACAGAGATCTGCCTGCCTCTACCTCCTGAGTGCTGGGATTAAAGTCATGTGCCCCCACTGCCTGGTCTATACAGCATTTTATGGTCCTTCCTTTTTGCTTTATTCTGTGCACTCCTCCAAGCAGTGCTATCTGCGGGTATCTGCCATCATTCATTCTCATAAGTGCCGTTGCCATATCCTGTAGTTTACTTCCTTCTATAGATGGATATGTTAATGTCACTGTTGCACAGCTTATCTCTTCATTTGATGCCTAGAATCCTCCTAAGACATGCCATCTCAAACTGTTCTAAGGAATATTTCATTGTTTTGGAGTTGTAAAGAAGGCAGCTCAAGACAAGTGTCCCATATACGTGTAATTTTGTTGTTGTCATTATGTCTCTTGCTGACCAAACCTTTCCTAGTGCCTGGAATGCAGGCCTTGCTATTCCTATCTGCCTCTTGATGTCTGAAGTAGAGCCCTCCTTTGAACTGAGGTTTTCTCCCAGAGAGACAAAGTTGATTGCTTGCTTGAGGTTCTGATTCTTTATTGCATTGTTAAAATCCTTGTGTGCCCTTCCCAGTGTTGTATCTCAGCCTTCTTGATGTTTACTTAAATATAATAAAATATAATGTTCATTTAAAAATTGTACCCTAAAGTGCATAAAGTATTTTGTTTGTTTTTATATTTTTGAGACAGGGTTTCTTTGTGTAGCTTTGGCTGTTCTGGAACTTACTGTATATACCAGGCTGGCCTCAAACTCAGAAATTGTGCTACCACCATCTAGCTTTTTTTATTTTAATCACTAAAAATAAATAGTCTCAATTCTGTTCCTTGTTTCATGGCTGAAGTAGAAATCCCATGTCTTTAACATGGAGAGGCCCTTGAGTTGCCCCTTTGTAGACTGATCAGTATAAATTGTCTTCTATAGTGGGCAATTCTGAGTTAGACGCCATTGAGTCCCTATTGGAATCATATTGAATCACTGCTTGTAACATGTCCAGATGCAAGTTCAGCCTAGTAGTCATGGAGCATTGGCCCAAAATGATCTTGTATTAGCTAATTGGTCATATTTGTGACCAATTTCAGAAGTTATCAGGGCTGCAGGCCATGCAACTTTTGTGAAGAGGAATTTCTCCCTCACAGTCGGAGGAGAAGATGTCAGTCATTGTAGGGAAGACAGGGAAGAGTTCACAGCTGTAAGAGATTAAAAGTGAGACTGTACACCTCTTGGTGGATCAGGAAATAGGGAAATGTAATCCTGGCGTGGCTCTGACTTTCTTCCTTTCTCATGTTTCATTCAGTCTAGAAACCCAGTCTGGTGTAGGAGTGTCCTCAGGGATGATTTGGGAGTCCCCTCTGTGTGCTGTGATTACCATTAATGAATAAAGAAAACTGCCTTGGCCTTTTGATAGGGCAGCCCTTAGGTGGGCGGAGTAGACAGAATGGAATGCTGTGAGAGAGAAGGCAGTGAGGCAGACACCATGCTTCTCCAGCACAAGATGGACACTGGTTAGACTCATGCCGGTAAGCCACAACTCAAGTGGCGATACACATTAATGGAGATGGGCTAAAATAATATGTGAGAGTTAGCCAATAAGGGGCTAGAGCTAATGGGCCAGGCAGTATTTAAATAAATACAGTTTCCGTGTAATTATTTCGGGTACGCACTGGGAGCCGGGCAGGACAGAACAAGGGGCCCGGCACCGGGAACACAGCCCGAGCCCCTCATTACAACACCAGTCCAGGGCTTAGTTCCACCCACATTTTGGGTAGGTAATTCTTGCTTTGTCAAACCTCTCTCGGAACTCCCTCAAAGAACTCAGAGTTGTGTTTCCTAGGTAATTCCAAATCCAGTGAAATAAGTGCGAAGCTCACCTGTCACAGGATTGTTCCCCATTTTCCATCTTTCAGAAATGTGTTATATTTCAAATCTATTTCTAGTGGCTTAGGAGGGATTGTCTTGGTAATGTTCTCTTTCAATAAGGATATTGCAGTAATATCAATAACTCTCATATTGTGTTTATGTAACAATGTTTGGTGATTTGTACGGGGTGTTCTATGTAATATCCAACATATTTATGCATATGGGAAAAAGAGATACAGAGGAATTTATGTTGAAAGTAGAGGTTTCTCTGAAATCTGCTCTCAATGATTCCATTCATATCTAGTAGCATCAATGATTACATTCATATCTAGTAGCATCAATGATTAGATTCATATCTAGTAGCATTAATGATTACATTCATATCTAGTAGCATCAATGATTACATTCATATCTAGTAGCATCAATGATTACATTCATATCTAGTAGCATCAATGATTACATTCATATCTAGTAGCATCAATGATTACATTCATATCTAGTAGCATCAATGATTACATTCATATCTAGTAGCATCAATGATTCCATTCATATCTAGTAGCATCAATGATTACATTCATATCTAGTAGCATCAATGATTACATTCATATCTAGTAGCATCACATATGAACCTATTAGTACTAACTGAATGCATTAAAGTCAGCTCATGGTGTTCTAAAAGAATAAACTTAATAGGACCTGGTTTATTATTACAACAGCAGTAATTCATTCAATCATTTAGCACTTTGTCTTATTGAGTTCCTGCTGTGTGCTTGTCACCGTGTGAAGCATAGATGGTATACAATAGATAGAGGCCCTCATTTTATAGACAACTCCGTCTGTTTGGAATACAGATCTACAGATGAATAACTTCAGGGGAGTACACACAATTTATGACATGATAAGGGCAGAGTATCTAACTAGTATAACCTGTCTATGCATAAAGAAGGGTGTTTTTGAGTAACGTCTCATGAAAGCATCTAGGATGAGGAAATCTCTCTTAGGTAAAGAGGATGGGGAGAGGAGCTTTAAGGTACAGGTAGCAAGAGGTGGGCAAGTAGTGGGAAGGACAATGCAGACTCTGATGAATTGGACAAGTGTGCAGAAATAGCAGGAGTGGGGCTAAAGAACAATGCAGACTAATTATTGACAACTATAACTATGGAAGTGATTTAGATATTTTTCTTGTATCCAAAGGGCAAAAAAATAAATCTGTGTGGTTTACTTAAGGCTGGCCAGTGACATGACTAGAACTGCATTTTACAAAGAATATTTTGGCTGTTATACAAAGATTAGATAGGAAGTTTATGTTTTCAAAAGACAAGTCTCGAAGTGAGGAGACCATTTAGGAGCCTGAAGTGGTGGTGACCAGATCCAGACTATAAGCAGAGATAAACACAAACAGACAAGTTTAAGAACTATTTAACTAGCTCAATCAGTGGAATATATTGACTAGTTGGCTATGGAGAAAGCTGGAACTATGCATAGGTGTGGAGCAAAGATGGTGATAATGGTATTATCTTATGTATGCTGAGCTTTTGGTGCCGCTCAGGCATGTTAATGAAATTGTTAAGAGCATAGAACAGTGCATCATGCATGGCAGGCACTTAGTAAATGTTGAGGAGTGACATGAACATATGGAAGACATTCAAAGGCAGGCTTCCAGAGATGCAGAGAGTTTCAAAATTGTAGTAAGGAGCTGAGTACCTGAGCCTAGACTATTGGGAACTGGAGCTAAAATGTGGGTGCTTGAAGAGTGAGGAGAGCAGAATGCTCATGACTGATCAGTGGGCAGTGCCTGTGCTCAATAAAAAAGGCTGAGCTAAGGAGACTGCACAGGACAAAGAGAAGATACAGCCAGGGATCTGGGAGGGTACCATGACTGCAGTTCTGTGGAAGCCATGGGATAGTTTATTTTCAGAGAAAAATAAAAAAAGTATAAAAAGTCATAAAGTTAATGCTTAAAAAAGGGTAAGTCTTTAAAGAGACAGAGTACAGATAGTTATAGATTAAAAAAATAAGCCACATAAAAATGGAAAATTCACAGAATGTCTGGATTATGTATTTTATTGTATTTTCTTCGAATTTTTTGACTGTGACGGAGCTAAATACAGAGAGACATTTCATTGTGTGTGCTGCTAAGCCAAACCAGTATGTATATCATAAAGGTATCTTGACTTCAGAATTTGGGTCTAAGGATATGATGCTTTGGAAAAGTGGTTCTTCTTTTGTTTTCACAGAGGATGAGACCCTATGGATTCCTTCTAGACCAATATGGTATGATAGACCACACCCTCCTGAAAGGTCAAAAAATTACTTCACTCACCTGCCAACTGAGATGAATCTGGCACACAGGATACACCATGTAAGACCTGATAAACAGTGCCCTCATATAGCACGAAGAAGTTTGGAGAGAAAGAAACTACGCCCATATTCTCAAATATTGTTTATAAATATTCTTTTACATTTAAAGGGGGATATGATATAGATATGAATAATTTACATTGGTATAAATTTTGCTTTATTGATATAAATTTAAGGTCAATTTAGTTATAAGTATATGTATTTCTGATCTTGATTAAGGTATTGTGGTTGTGTAGTTTATTTAAAAATGTAATGTACAATTAGGAAATATAGGTTGTTAATGGATAATCATCAATAATAGTCAAGCTTGTAGTCATGTTAGTTAGATTTTCTAGATATATAGAGGTATATTTCAGTTAGATAGACATTCTTCATATCTCTCAAAGACTACAGAATATGGCATTTTAAATGTTTTAATAACTTACGGCTTTTCACGACAATGAGACACGTCTGCTCCTGGCAGCATCAGGAGCATCTACTGCAAGAGGAAGATGGGCATCAAAGATGCTCCTTAGCCCTTTGGGCAAGAAAGTGCTCTTGCCTGGACTGTTGCATAAACTGGACACAAAGAACCTGCAGAGAGAGGACTGGTGAACTTGCCTAACGGTGAGATGATCCTTCAGGGCTCCTGCTTCATGAAAGAGTCTGCAAGACATTCTGCAGGATACAGAAGAAAGTGACTAAACTGTTTTTGAAATTTCCTGCTTCATGAAAAAGTCTGCTGAATACTATGGGCCTGTAGGCTGAAGATGGATGCCCCAACGGTACAGAAAAACTTTGGGTGACTGTCCAGGCAGCGAGATGTCTCTGTCATTTCTAGAGTTTTGGAAGTTGCTTACTTCTTGTTTACTTAGGTAATATTATATCCTTCTGGAGTCTTTGATGGAGTTGAAGGATAGATAAATAGTTACAGTTTTTCTTTGTTATGCTAAAAGATAAAATAGATATAAATAAGGTAACTGTAATTCTTGCTTGATAACTGTTTTGTTATATGTAATTTTACTAGGTTAAAGTGAAAGCCTTTCTTTTTCGTTTAAACAGAAAAAGGGGAAATGGTGTAGGAGGTTCTTCTGTATGTGTGTTGCTTTCATTGGTGAATAAAAAGACTGCGTTGGCCTTTTGATAGGGCAGAAATCAGGTAGGCAGAGAGACAGAGTGGAATGCTGGGAAGAAGGCAGTGTGGTGGACGCCATGGTTCTCCTGCCTGAAACGGACACTGGTTAGACTCATGCCAGTAAGCCACAGTCAAGTGGCAATACACATTAATGGAGATGGGTTAAACGAATATGTAAGAGTTAGCCAATAAGAGCTTAGAACTAATGGGACAGGCAGTAATTTAATTAATACAATTTCCCTCTGATTATTTTGGGAGCTAAGCTAGCCTGGTGGTGGGACACAGCCCGCTCCTCGTACTACACATTACTCATCTCAGATTCTGATACCTTATCTTGGCTGTACTTAAGCTCTTGGTATGCTACAAAGTGTCTCTCTTTTCACCCTAAGTCCCCATGCCTCATGCTGAATATTCACCAAGTCGAAACTAATTCTATGAGGGCTCAGACACCTGCACAAAACCACTTCTGAGTATGACACTATCCTAGATAAGCCCATCCTTTGATCTTATGGCATATTTTCCACATGCATTGATATGTTTTCAATGGATGTTGAATCTTCAGTTCATATAGACAATCAGTTCTTCTGAGGGTGGCTCTTGGTTTGCCCCATGGAGTGGCTTTAGCATTAAGCTTTTCAGAAAGGAGAAAAATAACAAGTGTTATTATATTTGTTGATCTCATTTCTTGTTTCATTCACTCCTAATATTGTCTTATAAGCAACCCATATTTATGCATGTATGCATATGTCTCTTAGCTCTCTATTGTAAATACTAACTCAATTGAGGAAATAACCAGGCTAGCTTAAAGATAAAAATTATATTTTTATTTATTATAAGGAAAAAACCTCATGAAACTGGAACAAAAAGTCCAGGCTCAGCTGTACATCGAGGGAACCACAGAGAGAGAAGCAGCTGGGCTGTGCACCTGTTTCTCTCCAGGTTCCAGAAAGCCACACCCAAACTTGGTCCCACCTCTTAAAGATAATTGGTTAACACGGCTTCCCCATCACTCTATAGTAACAAGATCTTGAAAAAGATCTTTGCATTAGCAAAGACTATTTCTAGAGCCCACAGTTATGGCTTTCAAATACCATTCTGCACATAAAGGTTTAAAAGGATCAGGGTCCTTGGAGAAATGACTGAATCTAGAGCTGGAACAAGACAAAGTCTCATTAAGTCTGCAACAGCTTTTGTATCATAACAAAGAAAGAGAGAAGACAGGTCATATTAAAATGACAGTTTGATTTTTATTGGCTAAATCTTGGTCTACTTGAGTCTCAAAATAAGTGAGCCATGGAACACAAGAGATGATAGCAAACAGAAGTAATAAATAGTTTGAAACCATTGTGAGAAAGAGAATATTTCAAGTTTCAAAGTGCTTTTGTAAAATAATTTTTTTTTTCAAAAAAACACATAGAATTGTTGATACATTAAGCTCACAGTTGAAAAGCCTGGTGGCAGACAACACCTTCATCAGGTATCAAAGTCAGCATCATGAGTAATGATGAGTCCATCATGGACCATGTAAGAGAATACAACATCCCTTCTATCAAATTTTTGCCAAGGTTCATAGCTGAAATCTAATTATGGGAAACAACAGAGAGAAATTTATGGGCCCTTCATAAAAGGGATGTCCTTTAATCTTCAAATGTCAGTGTCATATACATAGAAGAAAAGCTGAGACACTGTTCCAGAATAAGAGGAGATTAAAGAGACATGGCAACTAAATGGGACACATTCTGGAGACACCTGGAAATTCTTAGAGGACCTCAGGATTATATATTGGCAATATATCCATGTTAATTCTCAGATTTTGCTGGTCCTGGTGCTATGCTGGACAATATTTTTGTTTTTAGAAAACATATACTAGAGTATTAGGGAGTAATTAGGCCAGAAATTTGACATTATGTTCCTAAATGGAGCAAATGTTCTTTGTGGCATCCTTAAAAAAATTCACCAAGTTTGCAATCATTTCAAAGTAATATACCACTCCTGTTGTCTGAGGTTTCTGTCCTGTCCAGTTCCTGCAGTCATTAAGTCCCAAAGAAATCACACAGAGGTCTACATTCACTATAAACTGATTGGCCCATTAGCTCAGGATAACTTACATTAGCCCATTATTCTTATCTGTGTTAGTCACATGGCTCAGTACCTTTTTCAGCGGCGTAGTCACATCTTGCTTCTTCTGTGTCTGGACAAGACTGCAGAGGGAGCTTTCCTCTTCCCAGAATTCTCCTGTTCTCATTGACCCACCTCTATTTCCTGTCTGTTTGTCCCGCCTATACTTCCTGACTGGTTACTGGGCAATCAGTGTTTATTTAAAACATAATTGACAGAATATAGACAATTGTCCCATACCATTTCTCCCTCTTTTTTTTTTAAAGAACATCAATAATCCATTTTTTGGGAATATGGGTGTAGTTTTCCAGGCTATTTCCTACTGGTTGGGGGTGTTGATAATCTTATGAGAACCTAAAGAAAATTTAGAATTATGATCAAGTCCTGATTGGAGTATCCTGTTAGTCTTGATCATCTCAGGCAGCAGTCTTGAATCTGTTCTGGATGTAGAACTCAGACATCTAGGCCATCTGTTCCTACCAGAGATTTCTTAGGTGGTCTTCCCTGATCAAACCTGATTTTTCTTAACTCAGAATGAACTGATAGCCTCTCATTTTCTGTGGAAACAAAATCAAAATCTCTTCTCCAAAGTAACATACCTTTAGACTTCAATTTTGAAGTCAAGGTATTTTCAAAATACCTATCTTGGATTAATTCAGCAGCATTTATAAGCAAATATCTTTTAGTAGCTGTTGCTCCTTCCTCAGCAGTCAAACAATTCAAAGAGAGCATAATAACATACAGTATCAAGATTCTCTGTGTATTTTTCATCTTTATGTGGCTTTATTTTAACCTCTATTTCTTTTATTTTTACTTTTTGAGACAGGTTCTCTGTATATCTTTGGCAGTCCTGGAACTCCCTCTGTAGACCAGACTGTATTTGAACTTACAGAGATCAATCTGCCTCTGCCTCCCAAGTGTTGGGATTAAAGGTGTGTGCTACCACACCTTGAACTCACAAAAATCTGTCTGCCTTTGCCTCCCAGGTACTGGGATTAAAGGTGCATGCCACCACGCCTTGAACTCACAGAGGTCTGCCCGCCTCTGTCTTCCAAGTGTTGGATTAAAGGTGTGTGCCAACACACCCAACTACTCTCTTTTTTCTAAAGACTTTTTAACTCTTTTATTTTCTCTCCAAAGACTGCATATATTTTTAACACACTGTAAAAATTTAGAGGTTTTCTTCCTCTATGAGTCTCTCTTTACTGTATATCTCTCTTTTTCTGACCACGTGAGTCTTTAATTTGCTAAGCAATATGGAGAGGATTAAAGCTGTGGCTTTGATGACTGGATCCAGCCCATTCCTTAGCTTTCTGAGATTCCAGGCGCATGGTGGAGGTACCGGCCAGAGCCATGTTTATTCCACAACTCTATGGCATCTCAAAGTCCCTGCGGCCACCAAAAAGCATGCAGTCAGCTTTTCATCAACACCATTTAAGTATTTTGTGGCAGGACCTATTAAAAGAGCTGCAAGGTTTTGCAGCTAAAGCTGAGTCAGAAAGCCTCTCTTAAATGATAGCTCTTGCCTCTATCAAGCAGAGCAGACCCGAGAAATTGCTGCTACCAAGAAGCCATGCTTTACTCTATTCTTTTCTGTCTAAAATTACTTCCCAAGCTCTGTCAGGCTTTATTTGGATACAGTCATCTACACGTTGGGTGCCATTTGTTGTCTGAGGTTTCTGTCCTGCCCAGTTCATGCAGTTGTTAAGTCCCATAGAAATCACACAGAGGTCTACATTAATCATAAACTGATTGGTCCCTTAGCTCAGGCTTCTTATTGACAAATGCATATAAATATACATATTCAGATACATAGCAAACTATCACCAAATCAAGTCAGTTGTTCAAAATATCCAACAGAAATTGATAGGTAAGTTCCGCATCATCCTCAGCTACATGACAAGTTTAAAGCCACCCTGTGCTATGTGAGCACCTGGCTCAGAAAATTGAAACAGAAGAGAGGTGTGTGGGATGGTGATGGGTTTAACATTGGGGTAGCTGTAGTAGATGAACTTCATAAAGAAATAGACAGGGAGTTCTCTACACCATCAGGGATCTGAATAACTTCTGAAGTTCACAGAAATAGAATTGGTTGAGCTAGTACTCAAAGGGTTTAATGTATGGTTTGTTATTCAGCAGAGCATTTGTAGTGACTCTGAAAAAAGCAGATTAAAAAAAAAGGCAATGAGAAACTGAGGGCAAGCAGAATGAGTGATGGACAGAAAGGAAATGTGCAAGTGAAGGTGTAAAGATAGAATATGCAGTGGTGGTGGTTTTCTTTGTTGTTGTTGTTAAAGAATTGGAGGATCCTCAATAGTTCTGCACAAAGCAAGTGTGGGTAAGAGGTAGGGCTTACAACCTGTTTCTGACAGTGGGGTTTTATGTCTGTCAGTGGTTGGCAGCCACCTTCAATGGATGGAAGTCACAATCAGAGTAGAGTGCCTTGGAGCGTGGACTAAAGGTTAGACTTCATTTGCAGTCTGGTTCTGCCATACTTAGTTGAAACATTCTTCAACCAGCACAATATTCCTCCTCTCATGTCTTCATCTTGAAATTATGAAAGTCCCTTTTGAATTATTAAATGAACTAAACTATATAAATCTGGGAAGTATCAAAAATATGACACAGAATAATTGTTAATAGTTATTATTTTAAATGACCTAATGCCCGAAAAGCCTTTTTTCAATAGTTGGCAGGAAATGTGATGAGCATTGGAATCACAGTTGTAGTATTGAGATTTTAAGGAAGGGCTAAATTCAGGATGTCTGAGGAACTCAAGCATGGCGGGATTTGAGGGCTTATTGAGGTTCAAAGTGAGGGACTAGATTTATGATCTCTTGGTGGATCATATCTCCTGTCACTGAAATAGGAAATGGTGAATTGAAGATAGTAAATTCGTTCTGGGATGCATTCACACTGAGGGAACCCTCAAATGTCTGGGCGTTTGAGTCAGGGTTGATGGAGGAAAATGATTGGCTATAAACCAGCTCACCCAAGGGAGTAGAGGAGGAAGTGGCACAGAACACAGAGAGGAGAGATGTGAAACGTGTTGGCAGAGATTCTGCAGAAAATAAAGTTAGAAATAAATTCAAGAAAATAAATAGGAGCATTTGTGGGCTAGTATACGGCAGTTTCAGTTTAGTTATGGAAAAAAAGCCTTTGAAACCCAGCTGTCTATGTCAAGGTAAGACTGATCACAAATAAGGAAGTTGACATTGCATAGCAGCAGATTTGCAAACTTCAGATACAACTTCCATTGTGCTAACCCCAACACTAAGCCTTTGTAATTGATTATGGTCACATATGACAGCCATAATGTTTTCCATTGCCCAGAGCTAAACAGAAAGTCAAACTGGGCAGAGCAGTTGTTGCAATCAGCATGGTTTATGCCAGATCCCATCTCCAGTTGATTGCTATGCCTCCAAAGTTCTGGCTAGGTACCCCTGTGTGGCACCATGCCTCCCCAGGAGATGAACATGACTGCAGCTAGATAGGCAATGATTTGGTATGTGCATTTATTTTAATGATCAAAGCAGGGTTTTCTGTGCAGAGTATCTAGACACGAGGGTAGAAGGATAGAATGCCATTACATCTCCAGTGCAGAAATACAATAATACTGAAAACTTAACAATTGCTCATATGAGTTAAAAGTGTGCTAAATTTCACTCTGTATTCGTGTTCTTCTGGGAGTTTATGATAATGAAGCCTTTATGTCCCAACGCAGCTCTCTAGAGGTAAAGCACACACAAATCCTTTTAATAACCTAGATGACTTTTATCTCTGAACAGATGAATCAGGCACAAGAAAGGGGTCTTTGTGTCTCACATCACGTTGCTTCTTCACAATTTTGAGTTGCTCTAGCGATAAGGGAAAAGATATAATTAAATGAAAGGAATCAAGAACCACAGTCTATAAACTGTATGTGAGAATTTTGAATATATAAGCAATTTTGACCACAGAGTCAAAATTATAGGGCTATATCTACACACTTCAGATAGATGAGAATGGTAATTTAATAATCTTCCCAGAAAATTACAGTAAATATACATTCCTCAACTATCATGATTTTTAGTAAAAATTCCATTTTTATAAGACTTTCAATTTTTAATTTTGTATCCAGTCAATAATGTACATTTTAGTATGAAATTATAGTTATATGTGGTAACTATAACTATAGTTTTTTCTTCTGTCAGAAATTATCCCCAAATGCTGGACTTGAATTAATACTCCTTTTATTTATAATTTTGCAGTCCTGAAACTTATGGGGAGTAGATTTTTCATCTCTGCTAAAAGGGCTAGCTATTGATGTGGCTATGGTTGCAGGTTCCCCTCCAGGACACGTGGTTGTGGAGGAGTCAAGCAAGGACTTCCTCACTCTCGGAGTCCATCATGAGCAAACTTATAGAGCACACGGTAATTTACCCATGTAATATATATTACAGTTAGGGCCTCTATGAGTTCAGCTCTCACTGCTCCATGCAAATGCACATGATAGAGTAAAACAGAGGGCTGATCCAATGTTTGTACAAAAGAAGAAACCAACAACTCAAAAGTCAGATTTGCAAGCACATTTTTGATAATATTAGAATTAATGAAATCAACACAAATAAATGAATAAGATCAACAGATAAATGGACCACAAAAACTTAGTACATATATACAATTGAATATTACTCAGTTGTAAAGAAATGTGAAATTTGCCGGGTGGTGGTGGCACACACCTTTAATCCCGGCACTCAGGAGGCAGAGGCAGGCAGATCTCTGTGAGTTCGAAGCCAGCCTGGTCTACAAGAGCTAGTTCCAGGACAGGCTCCAAAGCTACAGAGAAACCCTGTCTTGAAAAACCAAAAAATAAAAGAGTGAAATTTGCAGATAAATGGATTGAGCTGGGAAAACTATACAAAGTGAGTAACTCAGGCCTAGAGGGACAAAATTCATCTGTTTTCTCTGTCTTTCAAATGTTTCAAGTCTTTCGTTTTCAATGTTTATATTAGTATACAAGCGGAATCTAGGAAACTGAAAGGGAACCTTTGAAGTGGGGGCACAATTAAGGAGAGGGAATAGTAGATTACAGATGAAACAAAGATGAGATGTAGGGTACAGGGAATGGAGAGGCTTAAGTAGGGAGTACAAGTGAGTATGGGAGAAACTGGGGTAAAGGAAGGCTAACACTGAGGAAAGAGCTATGAAAAGAAATATTGAAGCCTACTGTCACACACCCCAATTAAATAGAAAAGAAGATGGATAAAAGAACACACTTAATGTGAAGGAAGAGGGAGTATACTGGAGGTTTAAGGATTAAGTAGGATGGTGGCAGGGCCTAGAGGAGAAGGAAGCAGTAGGTAGGTTAGCTAAAACTAAGGATGTATGAAAGAGCTATATGGAACCCATTAGTTAGTAAGCCCTTTTCAAAATATACTTTAAAATGTTCACAGGGAATTACCTTGAATGGGTGGACAATGACTCTTGAGAATATGTGGGTTATCAAATAAAAAACACAGTGCAAGGTGTGGGGTACATCTCAATGAGTTATTTGTCAAGGGGGTCTTTAAAACAACACAGGGTATTGTTATTGTCCTTGGTTACCCACCCCTAAGTACAAGATAAGACACTCTTGATAAAGACACATCAGACTTTGTAGGACATAGAAAAATTAACCTTAAACCAACAAGGACACTTTGTCTCTGCTGGCCGGCTTTCATGGTGCCAAAGGAAAGTGTTGTACTAGCTACTGTGAGAGAAAAGGTACTGATATTATTTTCCCTATTACTGGGCCCTACTTACTATAATACCAGCCTATCAGGAAATACATGCCCACTGGTGCAGTAATGGCACAGCTGTTATGGGCAACTCACAGCTTTCTGGGTAGATCTGAGGTCTGTTCCCCAAGGAGGAAATTGCATACCTGTTACACCTGGTCAAAAAGCCATGGCCGAGAAAGTCACATGCCCTAGGAAAGAACCTGATATTGTTATTGCCATAGTTAGCTTCAGCTGTGGAATTGACATGAAACTGGGAAGAGGGAACCTCACCTGAATAATTATATAGTTCAGATTGGCCTGTGGCCACATCTGTGAGGAATCTTAATATAGGATCTAGAAGGGCCCAGCCCAGTCCTGCTGATGGGCATGTGGCCTTAGACTGTATAAGAAAATCTACCTGAGCAAACCAGAGAGGGAGTAAGTCAGTAAGCAGCATTTTCCTGTGGTCTTGGGTTCAGTTCCTGCCTCCAGGTTCATGCCTGAGTTCCTTCCCTGACTTCTCCCAATAATGGATTGAGACCAGGGAGTTGTAAGATGAAATAAACTTTTTTTCCCACAAGTTACTTTTGGTCATGATGTTTACTCACAGCAACAAAACTCAAACTAAGACAGTTCATTTACTAACAGCTTATTCTGTCAAATGACATTCTGCTATCAACCTTTGTCAGAGAAACTTCTTTCTGCAGTGGACAGCAGTCACTGGGTAGGTGAATAGCTGGTCACAGTATTGAGGAGACCTGTATTAAATGCACTGCTACCAAGGTTCAGAGAACATTGTGTTAGATGAGAAGGAATGAATGCAAGAGTCAGAGGGTGTGTGCAATGCACTGAAATGATGTCTTCTGGACATGGCGTGACCATTAACCTCATGAACTTATAGTAGCCATGGTAACACACACAAGATCAAGCTAGCCAAAATCTTGGTATAGCTGGAGTAGATGATCTCTAGTTCCCACGTGTTACTGAGGAGCTATAGTCAGTGTACAGTTGCTGGTGGAGGAAAAATCTTTCTTTATTGATACTGTGGCTCCTGGTAAGTTTCCTCATGGTCCCTCCAGTGGGTGGTTCCATATCCATGTATATATATGGGCAACTCTAACTGGTTATAGTGAGTTATTAAAAACAATAAACAAGAGATTAAGTTGCTAAGGGCATGTTTAAGGATTATGGGCAGAGTTGGAGGAGAGAAATAAAGGTAGGTATGATTATATTACATTATATGCATATATGAAAGTCTCAAAAATAAAAGCTTAAAAATCTAAGAAAAAATGTACAAAAATATTAAGCACTGTGAATGAACTCTGAGAAGGCCAAGTTGATTTTGAAAAACGTTGTGCTTCGAGTTTCCCCAAAGCCTTGGAAGAGAGCTTCCTTCGAGTGTTTTGTTCTGTTGTTCATGCTAGTGGATATGGATGTGAAAATAGCATAGGAAAAATGGGCACTGTGTGTTCACAACATTAAATGAAGGGAGTAGTGTTGAGAAATCAAAAGTGTTCAGGTCCTGTTTCTCATCATCCACAGTCCCTGCAGAGATTCTTTTTTCTAAAGAGTCAACATGCTGGGAGTCTTGCACTTAAATATGTTCTACACAACCCAGAATGAAATGAGAAACAGACCCAGGGAGAGGTCCATTTACAGTGACAGAATAGACCTTTACACACTTTGTAGAATTCTGTGTACTGTCCATAAAGAAAAAATCCTCCCATCTATATGGTGATTGTCCTTCTGAATCACTAAGAGGGCAATGGGTGACATTGATCTATATTTATCTAGGTGATAAAGTTATGAAATCTTTCTAATTAAGGACTGTTTCTCTCCTCTGTTCTAAGAATTCTTCATCATTGTATTTTTCTAAATTTTTCCTTCACATTTGCCTATTTCTCTTCTTTATTCATTTTGTTTTTAATCACAGTGTACCAACTTATCTAATATTTATCCATGGCATTGATGACAGACCAAGAAGGACAACAAAGTAGTTACTATTTGTTGAAAATTTATTATGTACCAGAATGTTCTATTTCCTTCTGTCTTCCCCTCACTTGTATTTCTTGACTATATATATAAATATTCCAGGAAGAATAGTTTTGTCTTAAAATTTAAGAAACTTGAGATGTAGCTCAGTTGGTAGAATGATTTCCTAAGCATATGCAAAGCCCCGTGTTTTATCCCAAGCACTGTATAAACTGGGTATGGTGGTGGATGCCTATAATCTCAGCAGTTGGGAGGTGGAGGGTAGAGGATAAGAAATTCAAGGCCATCTTCGAACACAGAAAGGTCAAGACCAAGATTGACTATATTGCCCCCCCCTCTCTCTCTCTCTCTCTCACACACACACACACACACACACACACACACACACACACACACACACAAACCAACATCTTTTTAAAAATTATGGGCATATGTTTTCCTGTTTTCTTTTCGTCAGAGTTGTGGGAACAGATCATGAATGTAAGCTCTTAGTCTGTCCCCATGTTTAAAATCTAAGGGGTGAAGCCATCTTGGAGCAAAGGACAAACATACTCACTATGTGTATTTTTAATGATGCTTCATCTCAGACATTGAATCTAAGAGTTGATTAACTCATTGTTCCCTCTTTTTGTTGATATACTGTGTGAGTAAGATTGTAAGGGCCTCGCTTTGTGTTCTTCTGCCTATACAAATGCAAGTCCAAACCGATGGAGCCCCAGGGAACAATAGATCTAAGAAAAGCCTGGTTCTATTTGACCTTACTTTGTCCCCAAGGTTTGAAAATTTATTGCAAGAGGAGGTGGGTATGAGTTCTGCCTAGCTGCATGAGTTGCATTTTTTAAGAAACAGACACAACATAGTATTGGAGTAAAACTACAGACTACAAAAGTTCTGTTCTGCCAAGTCCATCTCTGATATTTCTTTTGTGTCTGGCATTTTTTAATGATATAGAATTCTCATAAAGTTCATTTAGATATTTTCTTTACTAGTAGGAAGTATAGGACTTGCAATAGGTTTTTTTTTTTTAAATCTAAGGTTTTAAAAGCACAGTCGAGTAGGTCATCTCTACAATAAATTTTCCAAAATGGTAGAATTAAGTCGATTGAAGGAGTTTGTTTTCTCTGTGACCGCTTGAGTACAACCCACTTATCCATAAAACTTCGTTGTCAGCCCTGGACATAAGTACAGCTTCAGAAATTTGTATTCCATACACAAGCATAAATTCATCTCTGTGATCTGATAACAGAACAAAGCTCAAAATAAAGTATTCTGAATGAAGTGAGCAGGAGGAAACCATGTAGGATGCCTCCCAATATTGGCTTTTTCAGGACCAACAACTGCCATGATGGATCCATTGGAGTCTCATAGAGGATTGACTTCACTTGACGTCAGGGGAGAAATGAAGAGGGAAGGAGATAGGCACATGCATCATACCAGCTGTCTTTCAACTGTTGGCTTGACTCTAGTCAATGCAGCCTATAGACTTCATTCAAAAAATTGCAAGGGGGGAAGTCCTGTTGCTACTGCTTGGATGTGCTATGATTCAAGTCATTGCTTCCTTGTAAAGTTTACTCTACTGTAGACATTTGTTGTTTTGCTGGGCAGCAGCTGCTCCAAATGTCTTCTTTAAATAAATATGTCACCAAGGCAAGTACTTCTAAAGTCCCAGTTAAGATCCAGAGTAGTTCTTACTGTTCTTTTTATATATGCAAGTATGTATGTATGTATGTATGTATGTATGTATGTATGTATATATGCTATATGTGTGACTCAATGTGCCAGCTTCACTCATTATTAAACATTTAAGTAGGACTATGTCTTCTCTAATTTTCTGACATAAGCAAACTTGTACTTTTTTTGTTTTTCTAGATCTACTGACTTATTTACCTATAGGAACTTCACAATTTTTAAGACAATTTTTGAAAGTATATTTTAAATTTATAACTTGAAGTATTTTGTTTCATTGGACATTCTCAGGTACTGGTTATGATTGTCTCAAGAGTATGTGGTAGAAGCCATAGATTTGCCTGAGTAGGTCTATACTTCCAGCTAGAGTTCAGAGATGGCTCATCTTCATTTTGGTCTGTTTGCTTAGACAAAGTGTGGGTCTTCATTAGAATCTGTGCTTCTATCCATGCTGTGTAGTTAGTTTGTATTGATGCCTTGTTATTTAAGATAGGATTTTGCATGAGGACATCATATAACTGAATACTCCATTGTAAGTAGCTTTTTCTCTCCAGATTCATAGTCCAAAAGCATGACACAAGACATGATATATAGAAGCCTAAAACCTTGATGTAATTTTTGTTTCTAACACAATTTGTATATGATTATAAATGGAAGAAAATTAAAATGCTCAGCTTCTAATTAAAAATATTTGTTTTATATATAAATAAACACACACACATATAAATGGCTATTTTGTCTGCATATAAGTTTGTGCACCACTTGTGTGTCTGGTGCCTACAAAGACCAGAAAAAGGTAATGAATCTCCTTGAACTGGATTTATGGATATTTCTGAACTCCCACATGGGTGCTGAGGCTCAAATCAGGATTTTATTGAAATAGCCAGTCCTCTTAAATGCTGAGCCATTTTTCCAGCACTAGTTTTAATTTCTTCTTTACTTATATAGCAAGGGGATTATCAAGAAATCAACACCATCTTCCCCATCCATCACAAGAGTGAATTAAGGGCCTTGGGGTTAGTCTTCAAGGCTGGAAAATCTGGTTAGCTAACTTGTTCTGAGCATCCTCAGACTTTGAACTTTTTGTAGCATATGAGTATGGGATGGCTGAAAGTTAATATTAAAAATACAGTGTGATTTGTCAGCCCGTGCTCTGATCAACTGCTTTTGGAGGGATCGACAAGTACTCTAAACACTTCATTTTAGAAAAGCCCCAGCAACACTTGCCTGTTAGCAACTCATCATTCAGTTATGCCAGAACTGGGAACTTGGCCCTCTGTTCTTGAGTGAATCCTTTTGGTGCACCGATATGGCTTTTGGAAGAAAAATCATTTTTTAAGTCAAAAATTTTGCTCCCCTCAGTCAGTCATTTCGAATTCACAGATGGGAAGGTTATAGCCAGGGGAACAATCTGCAGTGTTCACTTCCTATTTTGGCACTAGAATGTAGCTAGCTGTGGTTTTCATCTGCTTTTCCATGCAAAACAGAACACACAAATGACATACAGCTTTAAAAATCTTAATTAGAGTTTGTTTTTAAAAAGATTGTTTAAAAGCTAGTTTTGTACAATACATAAAGACAGCATTCCTTACAATCAAGGAATCAACATGCTTTCTTTGAAAGACAAAATTGCATCTCTCATCTTCATCTCAAATCTGTTCTACCCAGGGCTAATACCTTCGTTCATGGATTACTTTATTGTTATCATAGTGGCATATAAGTCACTGCTTTATCAATAGTATCAGGTTACTCTCTCAAAAACACATCTAATGGAGTTAGTCTCCTACATGAAATACTTGTCATGAGAGTCCTCTGCACAAGCAACGTCAAATTTAATAGCCTGACATAAAATAGTCACCTGTCCCCAACCTGCCTTCATCTGATGTTTCTGTGTTTTTAATCCAGCTTTATCTCAATGGCTTTTAGAAATACATGCAATCTAATAAGCTAAAAACAAAAGAGAAAAGAATCAAGTCAAAGGGATTGATGGTGCTCTGCTTTTCCTTTTGCTTTTCCAAATAGAAAAAGAATTGTCCTGTCAAAGTGGTATGAAAGTCTTTGCTGAATTGATGGATTCAGCCAAACCAAGTCTTATGAGGGTGCTGTAATTAAGCAGATGTAAGAATTCGCTTGCCCGTTCTTCTCTCTTAAATCTTATTTTTGGTCTTGAACTCTTGGTGACTGAATAGCAGAATTTACATACATACAAGCTTGAGTTTTGTTATGATATTATCTGCATTATTATGTAGGCATTGTTTTTTTTAGAAAGTGGGAAGACATGTTTTAAAACTCAGAGTTAAGAAGAACTGAGGCACCATATTGTCTTCCATAGTCCATACTTCAGTATAAATAGGGATTAGACTGAGGTATGATGTAGATGCAAGGAAAAGCAAGACACAGAATAAGGTGGGTGGATATAATCCTATGGACTAGGGAATTTTAAGTAGTTGGAAATATATAAACAAATGAACAAAACTAGGAAAATCTAAATTTAAATTTAAAATAAATTTAAAAGTATGATTAAAAAGGAATCTATATCTATCTATCATCTATCTATCTATTATCTATCTATCTATCTATCTATCTATCTATCTATCTATCTATCTATCATCTATCTATCTATCTATCTATCTATCTATCTATCTATCTATCTATCTATTATCTATCTGTCTATCTGTAAATTTTAAGCAATGTGACCAAAAATGGTCTTGATAACAGAGCATAGACAATCTGTAAAACTAAGGTAAGGTAAGTAAATATGATTGTGTGGTAGGCAAAAATGAATACATCTACATATTTAGTTCTGAGATACTATTTGTAGATATAACAGAAGGCATGTTGGGTAACATGATAGGCAAATTTGTTCTGAACCAAATTAGTGCACTAACTGAAATAAATTCTAGGTATAATACTTATTAGTTTAAAAAAAACATGCACTCTGAGCACATTTAGTCTACCCACTTCCAAATCCCAGTAATTCCTTTGTTTCCCAGAATGCATGGCTTCTACTTTGATACCATCTGCACCTAGATGATTTCATATATCTACAAAATCCATGGCCCACAAATGAAAGAAAATATGTGATATTTATCTTTCTGAGACTCACTTATTTCACTTATTTTGATTAGCGCCACCTGCACCTATCTTCCTGCAAATGACATAACTCCATTTTTCTTTACAGCTGAAAAACCTAATATATATGTATATAATATATATATATATTTATGCTTTCACCACTTTATTTAATCACTCCTTTCTTGGTGGACACCTAGGTTGTTTCTACAAGTTAATCAGTGTGAATATTTCTATAATGAAGATTAATATGCAAGTATCTCTGTAATACGTTTGCCTGGAGTTCTTTTGAATAAACATTTTGGAGTGATGTAGATGTTAATATGGTATATATGTGATGGTTCATATATGTAGCTATTCATATGGTATATATGTTTTTAGATTTTTAAAAAAATCTCCATATTGATTTTCAAAATAGCTGCATTAACTTACAGCAGGGCATAAGAGTTCCTTTTGTCCTCATCTGTGCTAAGATTTATCCTTTGTTGATTGCCATTCTGGTTGAAGTAAGATGGAGTCTTGAAGTAGTTTTTATTTACATTGATCCAATTGCTAGTGAGAGGAAACATTTTTATATTGGATGGGTCTCCACTGTTTTGATGTGTGTGTGTGTGTGTGTGTGTGTATTTCTATTTGACCGGATATGGAATATGAAAATGTTGACGTTTTGCTGGTAACTGACTGATGATGCACACTTAGATTGCACCTGAGATTACGTGCTTGTGTTAGTTCACCGTCAGTCTCATCACTGTGTTTCCAAGCAGAAGATGAGTTAATAGTGGGCTTGCATGTGAGGTTCACGAACAGGTTGCAATATTACCGTGAAGGGCTTGGTAGTTTGAAGGAAGTGGCGCCTGAGGCATCCCATGAAGCTCTAGTATATGAGCAGAACCCTAAGTCCAGAAAAGCCCAGCTTTTCCTCCTGTGCAGGAGGAGGTCACTGTCCTTAATACACGATAGTTTTTATAAAGTGTCAGATCCAGTTATTTACAATAGTGATAGTGGTCATGCGTTGTAATGGAGATTTCAGTATAAGTAGTAAAAGGAAAATTAAGAAGTGTTTGAAATCTAATTATCCAGTGATAATCACTAACAGCTTGGTAAATACACAGACTACTCTCTTTCTCACCCATCAAGTAACATTATTTTGTTCATACACAGTGCTTTATAGCTTGTTTTACTTCCTTCTTTCCTTTATTTATTTTGCTAAGCCAGGTAGTCTTTTTCTCTTAGAAAAACTAAACGACAGTCTGAGGCCAGCTTACTTTTAAAAGCCAGCTAAGGACAAAATGGCTGCTACAATTGAGTATTTATTAGAAAACATTACCATCTTTAATTAAAATAGAATTATATCACTTTCCCTTTTGTCTATCTCCTATATATTCTCTCAGATTGATAGCTTCATTTTCTTTGATTGTAACTATAACACACATATTTGTGTGTATATGTATGCACATGTGTATAATACCCCTTTCTAAGTACATTTTTGTTGTTTGTGTATATGATTTCAGGGCTGATCACTCTGTATTGAATGACCAACAAGGGATCTTATCTATGGGAAAGGCTAATTCTCTCTTTTCTATCAGTCATTAATTGCCTATAGTTTTTTGTCAAGGGGTGAGATTCTATGAAAATTTCCCTTTTTCGTGTTAGCATGTCAATTGTTAATGCTATCATTTCCGCATTATTTATGCAGACATTCTAGGAGAGACATTCACAATCAACTTCTTGGTATTCTGGCTCTTTGAATCTTTCTGCCCCTCTTCCACAGTTAAACTGAGCCATAGATACAGGAGCTGTGACATAGAATTATCTACTGGGACTGGGCTCCTTGGGACCCATTGATCTCTGCATTGTGTCTAGTTGTAGTTCTCTGTGATGCTCTCAATTTGCTGGAAAGAGAAGCTTCTTTGATGAGGGGCGGAAGCTACACTTAGATCGGAAGAATCAGAGCTGGAAGCCACAGATGAGAGAAAACATGAAGTGTTTGTCTTTCTGGATGTGGGGTACTTCATTCAATATAACCTTTTCTAAGTCCATTCACTGACTTGAAAATTCATGATTTCATTTTTCTTTACAGCTGAACAGCATTGCATTGTGTACATACCTTATCTCCATTGAGCAGAGTGGTTATGGATATGGGGAAGCAACTATCTCTGGAGAAGGACGGTTAGTCCTTTGTGCCTATGCCAAGGAAATGATATGGGTAGATGATATGCTAAATGTAGTTTTAGCTCTTCGATGGTTATTCATGCTGATTTTCAGAGTAGCTGAACCAGTCTGCAATCCCATCAACAGTGAATGAGAGTCCTCTTTCTTTACAACCTCACCAGCATTTGCTGTCAGTCATTTTATTGATCTTAGCCATTCTGACTTGGAAGATGAATTCTCAAAGTTGTTTTAATTAGCATTTATCTAATTGTTAAGGATAATGAACATTTGCTGAAGAACTTCCTAGATATTTCCAGATTCCCTAGTCCATTTTTCATTTGGGTGATTTAATTCTTTGACTCTTTCTTTTATGAATTCTTTGTTAATTCTGTGTATTAACAATATATCAGATGTATGGTTGGCAAAGACTATCTCTTATTCTGTGAGTTTCTCCTTTACTCATCTGATTGCTCCCTATAAAGAAGCTTTTTAGTTGGTCTTAATTCCTGAGCAACTGGAGTCTTGCTTAGAGAGTCTTCTCCCACATCTCTATCTTATAGTGTACCACCTATGTTTGCTTCTAGCAATTTTAGTGTTCCAGGTTTCACATTGGGATCCTTGATCATGTTGGTTTTAATGTTTGTTCCCAGGCATAGATATTGGTCTGGTTTCATTTCATTCTGCATGTGGAAATCTAATTTCCCCAGTGCCACTTGTTGAAGATTCTGTCTTCTACAGAGTTTTATTTTAACCTTTGTCAAATACCAGATGATTGTAGTTATGAGTTCTCATGTCTGGGTCTTACTATTTTATTCCATTCCATTGCTCTGCATGTGTATTTTGTGCCAGTATCATATTTTCTTGTTATCATGGCTATATAATATATCCTGAAACCTGGAATAGAGTCCCTTCAGTATTCATTATTCAGTCTGCATTCTCTAGTGTTGTTTTCAAGTTTTTGATTCAGAGATTTGAAGTTTTCATTGCAAACATCTTTCCTCTCGTTAGTTGTATTTATTAAAAGATATTTTGTTGTCTTTGATGCTGTCATTAACAGGGGTGTGTCTGCGATCTCTTTCTCAGTGTGATTGTTGTCACTGTATAGAAAGGCTACTTAATTTTAAGTTGATTTTGTATCCTGCCACTTTGCCAAAATTGTTGATTGTTTCTATAAGTTTTCTGGTGGAATTTTTGGGATCTTTTATATAGAATGTATCATCTGTACCTTGATTTCTTTTCCTTTGTACCTCTTTAATTTTTTTCTTAACTTATTGTTTCAGCTAACGCTTCCAACACTATACTGAAAAAAACGGGGAGAGTGGGCAGACCCTCTTGTGCCTGATTTTAATGGGCTTGCTTCAAGTTTTTCTCCATCTAGGATAGTGTTGGCTGTGGGTTTGTCACATACCTCTTTTGTTATGTTGAGGTATGTTTTCTCATCCCTAGTCTCTCTAGGACTTTTATCATGAGAACATGTCAGATTTTTTGTCAAAGGCTTTTCCTGTACCTATTGAGGCTATTGTGTGTTATTGTTTTTAATCCGTTTATGTAATTTATTATAATTGTTGGCTTATGTATATTGAACCAACCCTGAATTTTGGAGATGAAGCCAACTTGATCATGCTAGATGATCTTCTTGATAATGATTGTATTTGGCTCGACAGTATTTTATTGAAGTATTTTTTTAATCTAGGTTCATCAGGGAAATTTGTCTACAGTTTTGCATTTGTGCTGTGTGTTTATCTGGTTTGGGTTTTAGAATTGTGTTCTCTCCAATGTTTCTATTTCTTGATTGAATCAAATTCTCAAATCTTGAGTTATATTTGTCATTTCATTCAGTTGTGTATTTGTATTTTCTTGGATATCACTCCAGCGTTTATTGTTAGCTTCTTGGAGTTCAGCGCAGTGTTTCTTTGTGCTTTCTTTAAATTCCTGGAATTCTTTGATAACTTTTATTATTTTTATTTTAAACTCTGTATCCCAGAGTTCATCTAGGTATTTCTCACTAGGGGATACTTAGACAGGATTAGTGGGAGAAATTCTGTCATGCTCATTATGTTGCTCTTCTTTTCACTATTTGGCCTGGACATGTGGACTTTTTTCCTTTGGTTTGTCTGATGTGATAATCTGGCTTTCCTTTGACTAGGCCATTGGGGTAGATTCATGAACAGAGATAGGCCAGATAAAGTTAGTGGATGATCTATTTAACTGGACCACAGAAAGAGGGCACCCAAATAATGGGTGTGTTGCCGAGGATGTAAGTGCTGAGATGGCCCTTGTAGAGGGAAGAATGGGAGAGGAGAGGGGCATCTCACTTTGTCAAAGCTCACTCATAATGAATGTAGGTTCAAAGGTAACTAATCTGACTACTCTGCCACTAGGTCTATGGTTGCGGAGATAGCTATGGGCAGTGGGGAGAGGTGGGGAAGGAATGAGGGGGGATGGGAGGTGGATAAAGACAGTAGAACTAGAGGCAGTGTTGCAGATAGTTGAGGGTTGGGGAAGGGATGATAAAAGGAAGATAGATTGTCATCAACCGACCAAGATTATTCATAAATGAAGAGGGTTCAAGGCCACATCTCTGGAATGAGGCTTGTGCAGTTGCAGATGGTGGCAGGTAAGGACAAGGGACAAACTTAATTAAAAAATATTGCTACTTTATAAATCACAGGCTGGGCCTTTGCTAGCCATGGTAGTATAAATACTACTCTGACAACCATAAATTACTTTGATTATTTATTTGTTTCTCTAGGATAAATTTAAAAAGGTAGAATTTCAGCATCAAAACATTGAGAACAAGTTTATAGATGGTAATGAGTATTTTCAAATTATGCCCCGGAGATTTTTTTTAAGAGTTTACATGCTTTCGTTTCCCATATGTGTGTTAATCTTCAAATTTCAGAGATAATTACTTAATAAATCAATTAATAAAACCCATGAACATGAAATGGCACTGGAATGAAGCATCAGGGCTGGGCAACTGGTTATGGCAGCATACAGCTTGTCATTTCCCTTGGCACTTCTGAAATAGTTTAAAAGGTTCTTAATAGACAGCAAGCAACATGCATCATGTCTTTTGATTAAACATAAAACATTCATTCTAACTCCTGAAGGTATTGGAAAAATCAGCAAACATGGGGAAAATACTCAGTCTAGCCACTTGCACGTTTATAATGTGAGAGGTGCTTTTCATGTATTTATTAAAGTGCAATCAGATTGCAGAATTCTTAATAATTTAAATAGAATGTTCCCACAGTAGGCACCATATGTTTTGATTTCAATTTCATAAGCTTTATTAATTCAGGAAGGAGAAAAATGTATCTTAAGAGCTACTGGCAAATCACATTCAAATTTAACTAAAACGTTTATTTTTCAGTCATTCAGAGAACGTGACTTTATAGGTGCAGCACAAATATTGGTAAATTAAGCAGTTAAGTCTATAAGGAGTTCAAACAATCAGACTCCATTCCTCAATTGGATGAACTAACACAAACATCAGAAAGTCATGACAGAAAGTGGTGTCTCCTAGGATGTAATTAACTTAGTCTCTCTCTCTCTCTCTCTCTGGTAGACTATTAGCTATGAAGTATTCCATTGTGAAGGATAGCACATGTTGAAATTGGTGAATATGTTTGGTTTGCAAGCACTCAATTATCACCATCACATGCAAAATCTCCAGGGTCCTGAAAGGAGCAGGGGTTGGCTTTATTCGTCACTTTGACAATGTTTAGTAACAGAATTTGTGGCCACTGAGGTCTTGATTTGGAATCTCTATCTTTTCATTGCTGTATTTTAAAGAATTCTTTCAGTATTTAAATATTGTGTCAATTTAGTGGAGTAGATTTTTTTATTTTAAAATTTTCTAAAGTTAAAAATGCATCTTTTCCCTCTTTTCTTTTTCTCCCAAGCCTTCTCATGTACCTCTCTCACTGTTCTTCCTTACATTCATGGATTTTTCCTTGGTTTTTTAAATGTATTTTTGTATACATTTATATTCTTAAATACACGAATACAGTCTTCTTTTCCATATATTATTGCCTACATGTACATTGAGGGTTTAGCGCTCAGGATTGGATAACTAATTGGGGAAGACTATTTCTATTGCTTCCAGCATTCCTTTCTCTGTGCTTCTCTGTTTAATGTCCGGGCCCCATGATATACCCCTCCTTTATGTTAGCATGCCTACTGCTGTGAGCCTTGTTTATGCATTCATATTGTTGAGACTTCATGAGTTGTCACCCCTCGTCAAACAAACTTCTGTTTGTAACAAATGGGCTAATTTTTAACAGATGTGTCTTGATTTACTAGATAAGGATTTTGCGGGCCCTAAGAATATATAAAACACATACTTTCTTTGCAAAGTGTTTACTCATTATTTTGTAAGAAATGAAGATGACCTGCACACACAAAACTTTCAGAGGAGTATCTGTGTATGCAAGCTGTCAATGCATACTAGCTGTTTTTATTTAAAAGCAATAACATTTATTGCTGATTCTGCTGTGCTCTGAGAATTATTGTTATTGTTTCAACACAAAAACAAAGTTAACTTTTTTCTTCTATCCTTTCAGAGACTGCTGAGTGTTACAAACCCTAACTTGTGAGAGATATTACTGCCCAAGCAGGGCAGAGGTATCTGTTGTACAGTGTACTAGATAATTTTTTTATGCTCAGATTTACAATGGGACTCTTTAGCTCTCTACTAAAAATAAACCAGAATTAAAAATAGCAGTATGACTGCCTCAAAGGATGCTCCCTGCACACCGTTGAAGTCAAAGATGATGGTTGTCTCAATGGCGTGACCATAGTCTTCGTTTGCATTTCTGGAACTATGACCTAGTCATGAATAACTGGGTCCCAGTCTTCCTTTTTCTCTCCTCTTCCTACCTCATAAAGCAATGTCAAGGTCATGCAGTAGGAAATACAGACCACCTGATATATTTTCTTGTCTTTAAAAATATATCAAATATCCTCATTTTCTTTCTAAATTTAAGTGACAAAGTATGGTGATACCTTGTTTGTGCAAATAAATCTTGCCTAAAGATCAGAGGGCAGAGCTAGCCACTAGCTAACCATGGAGGTCTAGATGTCTGTGCAGATAACCAGGAAATGATATGGCTGGGTGGGCAGAGGAAGTGATATGGCAGGAGGAAACAGGAACTCAGTCTCTTTGTTGCTGGGAAGTTGAATAGATAAGGTGGCTTCGTCTCTCTGATCTCTCAGCATTTTCCCCAATATCTGACTCCAGACTTTTATTATTTAGACCTATTAGAACTCATGTTGAAACAAAGACTAAAAAAATACTTTGTTCTTAAGATCATGTCTGCTGTCTTCCTGTATATAGAGTAAGTCAGTCTTCATTATTATGTAGCATTTAGGATGAATAATAAGAGGACATCGATGGAGTTGTCTTTCTGGCCACCCTTTCTGGTTCTCTTTTGTATCTTTGAGATTTCTGTATGGATGTTTCAGTGGAGGCTATTTTATATCTTTCTTAAAACCAAGAATGAAGAAATCTATATGAAAAAGGTACCCCGACATACATACAAATGAAGAGAAAGAGAAGGAGAAGTATTTGTTGCCTTTTAAGAGCTCTGATCTATCCCTAGATCTTCCCGAGGTCTCCCAATATAATCTTGACTTTTCTGGTTGGGTTTTGTTGATGGTTTTGGTGGTGGTAGTTTTGCTGTTGTTGTTTTTTTCCTCTTTGCAATTCAGATATACTTTGAATTTCCTGAGCCAATCAACTTCCATTGGATCTTTAAATTGGATTGTATTTGCCTTTAGATTCTAACATTGAAATAAAATGAATCCAGACATGTCAAAGTCACTCTCTGTTCTCATTGGTCTCTCAATCACATTCAGACATTTGAGAGACTAAGAATTGTTTGTGAGGTGGGCTGTACTCTTTCTGCTAACATGAGATCTACCCATCTTAGTCCAGGATTCATTTTATTATACAAGATCTACATTATTGATCAGCAGGAGCCTTTTCCCACCAGAGTTAGATACCTTATTCAAGCAGCATCATTTATACAAACCAGAACCCCATCTTAATCTAGTCTATATTTCTAAAACCCTAAAATAACATGTTTTAGTGACTCATTATGTGTGAGACACATATTTATTGTCTCTTCCAGTTACCCCTTTCACTTTCTACTTTCTTCTATTTGTCATGTGACAAAAGTGCAGAGGAGTTTTACTCTTTTGAAGGCAATCATCTCTCCTCACCCCATAATTGAGATAACAGAGGAAATTTCAAATTGAATTTAAAATTTGCAGGGCAGGCACTGAAATTTGGAAGATTCAAAAGCATGTCTCTTGGAGATGCAGTTACTTTGGGTTTAGCAGAATTTAGCATACTTGTTAGATATGCATTTTTCATTTATTGGTCAGAGTCATCCCTATCTGTTTCCCTAATATAGCAAGGATACAGGAAAAGATGATAAATTCAGTTAGAGATACATTTTTGTGTCCAATTTTGTCTAATTACATGATTGGCAGGATAACCAATTTCTACTTTGACATGTATTATAAATAAACTGGGAACCAGAGACAAGTGTTTGACCTGCTGAAAGACAGGGCTGGGTCTTCAAGTAAGAATAAGAGTCACATGAAACATCTGTCTTGCCGTAACCTTGATCTAGCTGTTGCTGTGTTACAAACTAGTGTAAGTCATCTCCATCTGTAAAATTAAAATAGTGTATTATATGCAATAAATTGAGGATCAAAATAATTCAATAGTATCAGGTAGAAAATAACTGATGATTTAGCAGAGCTGCCAGTTTGACCTCCTTTTCTTCACCAGAAAGAGCATCGCATAGGTGACACACAGGTTTGCCCCAGAGAAATTGTCTAAGAGCAGGAAGAGTATTACACTCAAGCTCATGTCATCAACTGAGTCACTCTTGATTCTCTAGTTTGAACATCCCAAAGGTCGTCTTCAGTCAGTTAGTTTTGGCATAAAAACTTCATTTAAAAATAATGTTGTATTATATTTTATGAGTATGTTTTTGCCTACATGCATATCTGTGCACCACCTACAAGCAATGCCCCTTGAGGCCAGAAGA
The DNA here is from genome assembly GCA_004026605.1 of Ondatra zibethicus. Lineage (NCBI taxonomy): Eukaryota > Metazoa > Chordata > Mammalia > Rodentia > Cricetidae > Ondatra > Ondatra zibethicus. The sequence goes on from PVIU01007403.1 coordinate 72,742, forward strand.
AGGCATCAAACTCCCAGGAACTGGAATTACAAACATTTGTGAGCTTCCATGTATGTGCTGGGAATGAAACCCAGGTCTTCTAGAAGAACTCACAGTGTTTTTAATCACTAAGCCATGTCTCTAGAGCCATAATTACTTCCTTAATGGTAATTCTTCTGTCAGCTGTTTAGTTGCTGGGGTAGAAAATCTGCCATAGGCAACCCTATTGGCAACTTTCTTCTCTGTTGTTAATCTGTCTTCTTCACTTTACCCTACTTTTCCTGTTGGTGGCTCTTATTTTCCAGCTCTTTTAAGTTCCAGATGTTCTATCTTTCTCTCTCTTTAATTTTTTATTTTTAAGTGTTTTAATTGAAAATAGTTTTTTCTTTATAATATATTTTGATTATGGTTTCTCCCTCTCAGAAATCCTTCTAGATCCTCCTGACCTCCACACCTTCCCAAAAGGAGACATACAAAAAAGAAAATAAAGGAAAATAAAATGGAACAAACACAAATAGGATAAAAAAGTGAAAGAACAGAAAAATGAAGAGCCAAAGAAGGTTCTCAATGGCTTCTCCAGCTCTTCATCATTTTGATCACAATGAGATATCTGGATTTTGTTTTCACCAGTACAGAAAGGGATAGTGACCTTTGGAACTTGCAGTCTTCTATGAAGAACAGAGAACTGGATAGGCACAAGGGAACATGGACTTGTCAGTTAGAGGGCAAATTTGTCATGAATTTAAGACAGGTGAGCTAGGTGGGATCCCACACAGTTCATCTCAGAAACAGAATGTGCTTTGATCCAAATACAAAGACTAGATCTCCTCCTATCCTATCTCAAGTGTAGTCATAGGGAAGCTTATCAGAAAGCCCTCTTATCTCCATGGCAATTCACAGCAACTTATTTGGGATCAAAGTTTCCAAGATTAGCCATATTTTGACAGTGTACTTCCATGCACATCCTGCCTCACACATTTAAGCTTTGTTCTGTACATCCAGGACTTGAGGTCATACATCCATCCTTCATTGCACAGTGCACAATGCTCAGAAGGTAACATGTGGCAAATAGTTGTTCACTTTGATTAAAATTCATCATGTTCAGGGTATCTCACATACATGGATGCCTCTCTTGCAGTCAGTCATTTGATCCTTGCTTATAGAGGTCTTTAGTAAGTCCACCTTTCTCAAAAATCAGCACCAGAAGAATTCTGTTTTTAAATTCCATAGTTCAATGATCGAGAGCCTTCATTCTGTTTTCTGAGACAGTCAGACCCAATGGATATTTGTCTTACTGGTCACAGGCGTTCTTGTATTTTAATATGTGTATGCCAGGCTTGGTGGCTTCTGAGCTTTCATCCTCTCATGGAAGCACTGGGATTGCAGATGGACACTACTGAATTTGGCTTTACCTAGGTACTAGGGATTCAAACTCACTAGGTCACAGCCCCAGACTGATTTACTTTCGTTCACAGTGAACTTGACTTCTTTATATGCTTAGTGGTCATCAGGAACAAATGGAGAGTTAAACAGTCCCCATAAATCTGCACAAGACACACCCCTTCCTTTCCCCAATAATTAAAATGGAAAATCACCAACAAAAGCAGTCTGTCAGGATTGCTTCTACTAAAACACCACGTGGGGCTCACGTAGCCATGTGATCAAATGCTCTCCCCAGTAAAGTTCTTGCTGCAGAATTGAGCTCTGAGTGTTTGCTTTAACCATGCAGGGCATATGCCATCTGGCATATTTCACATAAAAATGAAACTGTTTTCATGGCTGACTAGATGCCAAAATGGAATTGTGTAACAGTCATAAGGCATATTCTGGGTCATGAATATACCTTAGTGCTGTTTCAAGCATGGAGCCATGGATGATGCTAAAATTGTCATTGCATTCTCCCCTTTGAGGAGAATTGAAGTTTCTCCCTTTAATGAGCTCAGATCCTGGAGACAAGGTTTTGAGTGATGAAAAATAATCACAGAATGATTTTTCCCCATGACTTGTGAAATGTAATTCAGAACTTCAGCTTAATTCTGAGCTTATGCTTCTTCAAAATAGCTGGATGTTAAGAGAAATGCAAAGTTTAGACTATGAACTGGAAAACTGACAAGGGAGAAACTGTCTTAGGTTTTTATTGCTGTGAATAGATACCATGAACATGGCAACTCTTACAAAGACAACATTTCATCGAGGTGGTGACTTACAGTTTCAGAGGGTCAGTCCATTATCATCATGACAGAGAGTATGGTGGTGTGCAGGCAGATGTGAAGCTGGCTACATTTTGACTAGCAGGCAGCAGGAAGTTGACTGACTGTCACACTAAGTAAAGCTTGAGAAAAGAGACCTCAAAGTTTGCCCCAGCAGTGACACACTTCCTCCAACAAAACCACACCTGCTCCAATAAGGTCACATCTCCTAATAGTGCAGTTCCTTTTGGAGGGCATTTTCTTTCAAGCCACCACATTCTACTCCCTGGCCCCCAAAGGCTTATAACCATATCATAATGCAAAAAGTTCTTTCTTTCAGTCCAACTTCAAAAGTCCCCATAGTCTATAACAGTCTAAAATTTATTTCAAAGTTTAAAGTTTCTTCTGAGATGAGTGGCAATCTCTTAACTGTAATCTCCCTTTAATAATCAAAATAAAAAAGCACATCACATACTTCCAACATACAGTGGCATAGGATATATATTACCACTCCAAAACACAGGGAAGGGAGCACAGAGAAGAAATACTGGACAAAATCACACTGAAAGACAGTCGGGAAACTCTGAACTCTGCCATATCCATGTCTGATGTCAAAATGCTCTTCAGATCTCCAGTTTCATTCAGGTTTGACTGCAACATACTTCTTTCTCTTGATTCCACTCCTTGTTAGTAGCTCTCCTGGGCAGGTATCCTATGACTCTGGCATCTCTAATATATTGGGTTCTCCAAGGCAATACAGGCTTTAATTTCAGCTTCACACAATGACCTCTGCTAAAGGCCTCTATTCAGTGACACCTGTGACACATGCCTGGCCTCACTTGCTGTCCTTAGGTGCAGAAGCAACTTCCATAATCCATTTCTTCTATCCTTAACTCTAAAGCTAGAACGACTTAGTCAAAGCTGCCAAGTTCTGCTTCTTACTGATGCTAGACCACGACCCCCTCATTCAATCACATCTTTACCAACTTCCTGTCTTTCACTGCCTAAACTCGTCTGTCTGAAACTTGTTTTGTGCATCAGGCTGGCCTGAAATTCAGAGATCCACCAGCCTCTGCCTTCCAGTACTGGGATTAAAGTTGTGCCCTGGCACACCCAGCTCTAATTGTAAATTTAGCTGGGAGGACCCTTGCCCTGAGGTCACCCCTCCATTTATTCCATTTCTTAATCTGTTATCTCCTTGAGCAGAAGATTCTCCTCAATTATTTTTCCTTGCCCAGCTTCCTCATTTTCATTATATATCTTCATGAGAGTTGCAACTAATATCCACATAACAGTTTATACTACATTGTTTCGAGATTTCTTCTGCCAATGCATTTAATCCCCCTTCACTTTAGCCAAAGGCAGACTCTTCAGATAAGGGAAAAAGGCATCTACTTACTTCACCAAAATATCACAAGAAAAATTTCTGGGCAGCATTCTAAATTTCTTCTCTGAAACCTCTTGAGCCAGCTCCAGACATTTCAAATCATTATCAGCACCATTGTCACCCATGCTCCTACTAGTGTGCCCCATTAAGCAGTGCTTAAAGCATTCCTCTGCTTTCCTAACCCAAAACAATAAAGTCTATATTGCTCTAAATAAAAACATGGTGAAGTTTATCACAACAATACCCCAGTCTCAGGTACCAACTTCTGTCTTAGTTAGGCTTTTATTGTTGTGATGAGACAACATTACTATAGCAACTCTTACAAAGAAAAAATTTAATTGAGGTGGTGGCTTACAGTTTCAGAGGTTCAGTCCATTATCATCTTGACCAGGAGCATGGTGGCATCCAGGCAGATGTGCTACTGGTTACATCTTTTCAGAATGCAGCAGGAAGTTGAGTGACAGTCACTCTAAGTGAAACTTGAGAAGAGAGACCCCAAAGTCTACCCCACAGTGATACATTTTCTCCAATATGGTCACACCTCTTCCAATAATGCCACGCCTCCTAATAGTGCCACTCCTTTTGAGGCCATTTTCTTTCAAACCACCACAGGGACATTCATAATAAAAAGACTATAGATGCCTAGTGTTTCTAGAATATATCAAGTACATCAATAATGAACATAATTTCTTCCTTCTATTTTATTAATGTCACTTTCCCTGCCCTCTTTCCACTCTCCTTAATGTGATAAAACATAGAAATACTTAATATATAATATATATGTATATTGCCTTGACAATCTCTGAGTTTCTGTCACAGTTTTAAATAACCTTATATAATCTTACAGAATGTGATATGTTGGGGGAAGCTGCTCGTTCATTCCCAGATGCCCAGACCATGAAATAATCACTCAGAAACTATATTATTTGCAATAATTATGACCAATAGCTTAAGCATATTGCTAGCTATCTCTTACATCTAGAATTAACCCATTTCCATTATTTTATATTTTACCATGAGGTTTATGGCCTACCAGCAAGGTTCCAACTGACAGCTTGCATCTTTCCCCCTGGTGGCTACATGGCATCTCACTGACTCCACCTACTCTCTCTATATATATCTCTCCCAGCCTGGCTATATTCTGTCAAGCCATTGACTGAAAACAGCTTTTTTATTCATTTACCAATAAAAGCAACACATGTGCAGAAGGACCTCCCTCACCAATGGTATTAATTCCAAGAGAATTTATCACCCAAGTTGAAGAGGTGCTAAGAATGGTTAAAGTGTTTGGAGAATAGTTTGTAAATCTCTGCCGTGTTGTACAACCTGATGGGATATTCTCCTCTGTCTGTTATAATATACTTTTTTTTGGCAAACTTGGGACCCAATATTTATCATGGTTGATACTCAGTTTTACACTGGAGTGTTTTCTTAATACATTTTTTTGCATCTCATACATGTTTGCATTTTTTTCCTGCATAATTTTAAGCCCAGTAGAGTTTAGTAATAAAGTTTTCCCTAGATGTAAGCACAAGTATCTACAGCATCTAAGCAATTTTCAAATCATTCAAGTCATTTATTGCAAGTGCTTACTATAGTTTCCCTTGTATATAATCAGAAAGAGGCCACACAGTTGCTTTTCTGGTCAACTTGCCTCCAAAGCACATTTGTCACTTTGCATACAGTTATGAAATCGTTAACTTCTCAAATGGCATGTTCTTATGTCACATGGGGGATCTTTATGTCTATTAATTGTGAAAATGTCCTTGGAAACTTGAGCCTGCAAACAAGGTTTCTGTCTGTCTGTCTGTCTGTCTGTCTGTCTGTCTGTCTCTCTCTCTCTCTCTCTCTCTTTCTCTCTCTTCCTCCCTTCCCTTCCCTTCTTCCTTTCCCCCCTCCCTCTCTCTCTCTTCCCTCCCCCTTCCTCTCCCTCCATTTCTCCCTCCATCTCATCTTCACTCCCTCCCATTCTCTTTTTTCCTTCTGGAGCTGAGGACCAAACCCAGGTCCTTGTGCTTGCTAGGCAAGTGTTCTACTACTGAGTTAAATCCCTAACCCCAGAAAAATTCAGCTTTTTATTACTTTGAAGCAGGTGGAGAAATTGTTGCAACAGTGCTCACCTGCCTCTTTTAAGGAAGAAGACTTTGTTTCTATGCTCATAGGCATTTTGAGAGATCTTTTGCTGAAGCAGTTTTTGTATGTTTGTTTTCCCCCAGTTCTAGTCTACAAAGGATCAGCTATTATCGTTGTTAACAATGTATCAGAATCACATAGAGATGGACCAAGGTTTCTCTTCATTTGCAATTGAATTTCAAACTTGTAAGGCAACTGGACTGTAAAGTAGGAATTAAAATTTAGTCAATGTTCTGAAAGAACTGGTTTACATTTCATAAATCTTTGATGAAGGAACATTTGGAATTTGGAAACCCTCAACTTTCTTTCACAGTATTCTGTTTACAGTTTCTTAAAAGGCATAGACACATGTTAGGCTTCTTGCATGACCTCCTTTCCTTGAGAATAAAAACCTATTTTAATAATTTAGTTATAAACTTGTCTCTCATAGGCAGCATCTTTTTTATTAGTTCAGTTAGAATGTTAGAGTATAAATATTATAGCTGTTTGGCAGAGTCTGATTGCTATCCTGTTTATTTAGGATTTTAGCAAATCTCTGCCACTTCTGTGTACAGAAACAACCTTGCTCCAAAGCAAGGGCCCTGGGACATCAGTGAAATACATGCATACAGCTGCCATTTTGCCTCCTTTTCCAATTTGTAGATGGCTTTTTTGCTGAAATGGCCACTATAAAGCTGACCACTGATATGGATCTTAGATTTCCTGGTAGATGAAATGGCTCAGACTTTCAGCTGGTTTTGTATTGATGGAGTTACGGTTACTGAACCCTAAAACAATATCTTGGTGGACAGAGGAAAGTGACGTTTTGTGTGGCCCAGAAGGAGTGAGAATTAACAATGAGGGCTATTTACTGCCTACCCCTTCCTGCTTCCTTAGCTAATACTATGTGCTAAAGATAATATTCAGCATATATGCTAGCATCGATACAGAGTTTTGAAATTCTGAACATGTAAGGTCCTTATTCCCTGGCATTGAGAACTTTTCAATTCAATCTCAAAATGTTCGGGGGCTGTGGAGGATGGAATAGAGGTGGCAGTGGGTGGTATTGTCTGGGTTTCATCAGTACAACATCCAAACAGGATGATGAGGAGAGAGAACTATTGTCAATTAATCAATGATATACAGAAACCTAAATATCCTTTAGTATGTGGCCATCTCCGCTTTGGTATTGTGTACAAACAATATTTTCTCATAGGCAAAAATTTTAATTTATGTAATTTATGTTTTTTCTTCAAATGCTTTAGAGATATACAGTTCCAGAGTTAGAATTAAATATGTATTGTTTTAGATCACCTCTTGAAAGGCTGGTGGATGACCCAGAAGGTCACACACTTAGGTGCCTGGTGGACCCCTGAGGATAGGTGAACATGGGTTCTTAAGGCCCTCTCCTGGAAGGATTCGTCTGTGGATGTGATCTTATGGGTAACAGAGTATCCATACTTTGGTGTGATGGAAATACCTCTGATCACTTTTCTCTATAAAAGCTATAGTTTATAGTTAAGCAAATTAATTTACTAGAATATCAAATGAAAAGAGAAACAGGTCAAAGTTACTGGAAACTCCTTTTATATGTCCAATAAGAGCCACAGTGCTATGTTTTGAACTTGTGAAGGACAGTAATATCTTAGGAGTATTTCCCTTCTATGACAGAAATGTCATTGTTGCTTGGGTGTCCATTTTTTTAAAAAGCAAAAATGTGTGATTTCTAGAAGTTGATACTGCTTCTTTTTTTGTGTGACATGTGCATTGTAGAGATTGACTGTAAGTTTGGAAGTAAACAGCTTCATGTAACATACATGATAAAAGAAAATAATTAATATTTTAGGGACATTCCTAAGTGTGTTCTTAGTAAACAATGATCTTTCAAATAAAAATCTAAATCATTTTAAGGTATTCTTTGTGAAATGTGTACTGAGCACACACTCTCAAGAATATACAATAAGGAAAAATAAGTCTGTAGCTTGCAGTAATCTTATCCTGATGGAGTAAAGGAACATAGTCATGCTTTATGAAATCTCTTTGTTGTACTGGCATGGAAGTGACATCATGGGTTTTTAAAATATCCTTCCAGAGTCACATAAGTGAAAACATATTTTCTTCTCACTTCCTTCTTCCTAATTGCTCTACTACGGCCTTTGGTTTTGGTCTTTCTGCTTTTATCTGCTATTGCTTTTGTTCCATTTTTTTTCACCTCACCCCTCCCACCTTGATGTGCATTTCCACACAGTTCTTTGCTCTGTTCTTCCTCAATTTCAAGCATCCTTCTTTCCTTTCCTAGACTCTTTATTGTCCTGCACTTGAATCTTTCTTTCAGATCACACAGTTGCAGAAAACTGTCAAATGTTACCTTTTGCCAATATAAAATAATAACCAAAAATTAAAAGATCAAAATAGTTTCATTTCATTTTTAAGAATAGAGTTTTGTTGTATATCTGCTGTGCAGTTTAGTCACCGACTGCTTGTGTTTGAAGAAAAGCACGATGATGACACACACGTAGCGCGGTTGGCACTTACTGATGTTTTTATCTGCACTGCTTCTCTCATTACGCACAATTACAGATCTGACTTCTCTGAACCCCCAGCCTGAGTAGATTGATGAGGTTCAACCAGCCTTGGCTACTAGAGGAAGGAGATGATGCCACAGATGGTCCTTGAAAAGCTAAACAGAAAACCCCTCCAGGAGGGGTGACATCTATGTGCCGCTTAAGTGTCCTAATTTGGGTTTGTAGCTCTCATGACGGATGCTACTCAATAACCCAGTCCTCTCAGTTCTAAATTATATCGACAGTCACTAAAATATCCCTTTATTAGTCTCTCCCCCCTGACCTTTGACTGTGTTCCTGGTGACCTATTATCTTAAAGCTGCTATGATAAATAACCTATGGGATCATTTTAAGAATTTTACATGAGGACATTCTGGAAATAAGGTAGATTTTAGGGAATTACCAAGGTCACACACTGGTAATGGGGACATTTTTTTAGTATTCAGATTGCAAAATCAGTACTCTGTTCTGTGTCGCATGTAGTTACCCACGAACACTGTGCCTTAGAAATCTCCTGAAGAGTTAGTTAGCAGATGATATAAGAGGACAGTTAGGGTAGGGGGTATTTTTGTCCCAGGGGCTCAGTGGATGATGTTAAGGATTGATATTGGGTGTAAATAAAACAGACAATTTTTATCTACTTGAGGTAGAGAAGAAATATCCAAAGGGATTCAGTATGCTAATGAAATGCATTTTTTGTCAATTCCATATAGACCAGCACTTCTCCACCTTCCTAATGCTGTGTGCAATCCTTCAATATAGTTCCTCATGTTGTGGTGACCCTCAGCCATAAAATTATTTTTGTTGCTGCTTCATAATTGTAACTCTGCTACTATTATCAATCATAATGTAAATATTTGATATGCAACCCTCGTGAAAGGGTCATTCAACCCCAACTGGCAGAGACATGCTTCACTCTTTGTACTAAAATCTCTCTTTCTTACTGAGGTTAGTTAGCCCTGATGAATTTAGACACAAATCCATAGCACTTCATGGGAAAGGGTACAAAAGATCACTAATTGGAGCACTGAAAAGCTACAACAGTACCTTATGTGTGTGTGCGTGTGGTGGGGTTGGATTTTAAAGCTTGGAGGATTACTGAGAATGACAGACTTTCATGTGATTAATTTTGTAACAGCCACCACCATGCATCTAAGAGGTCCACAGACCTTTTGATGTCAGAGGAGGTGGGGCCTGCAACAATCCTGGGAAGACTCCAAGTCTGTTCCTTTCTTAGATCTCTTTTCTCTTGCCTTTAGCATCTAGGAAAAGACGCTACATTTTCCAAGCATCTGTGCAGAGATATTCTCCTACTAGTATTTATAAGATTAAATGCATATCCTTTAAAATTTATGGATGGGTCTCTATATTTTGTAGGGGGAATGGGTGTGGGTGTTTGGTGTTTGTGTATGTTCGGGAAACAAGTAATATTCAATCAATCGTTTGCTTTAATAAGCTGAGAATTGCATACAATCATAAAGCAGAATCAGCAAATGGATAACGTAGACTGCCAATTTAACTCTCACTTTAATTCATTGTCGTTTTATCTGAATTCCATTTTAAAATACTTTTCTTGTTCATTTTTACACACTGACAAATACAAAACCCTGTCTTAGAATAAATATGATATTTCAAGAGGCATCCTATTTGTCACACAAGAAAACACCTCATGGCTTGATGAGCTGGCTCAGGGGGTAAAGAAAGTGATGGACAAGCTTGATGTCTTGACTCAAATCCCTAGAAACTATGTAAAGGTGGGAAGAGAGAACCAGCTCCCCAGTGTTGTCCTCTGACCTCACATGCATGCTGTACCACTCACTTAACATTTGACCCCTGTCATAATATACCATAATAATTAATAAGTAAAATTTAAAATAGCATGCATCCTTTCTAATCCTGTTTTCTTAACTCAGAGTGCGAAGGGAACCTCAGAAAGTTCTGCAACCTGATTCCATACCACCCCAAAGCCCTGTACAGAGTTCTGAATGCTCAATGAGTCCAGCAGTTATTTGATTCTGCAGTCCTACGGGGAACTTATTTTGAGATTTTTGTCTTGAAGAGAATGATGCTTACCTGAGAGTATAAAATATTGTATGTTCCTTATTTATATGCTGATGAGTCAGTTTTATTTCCATTTAATTTGATGAATATTTCCCAGAAGAATTATCTGTAGAAATGAGTTGTTTAAAAGTCAATTATGTGAAAAATTGAGTCATCTCTGCATTTCATTCTACTCAGGATCAACAAATTTGAAAATTAATATCTATATTATCCATCCCATTTAAGGAAATGGAAATTAAATTTAATTTTCGGAGATAGGATTTGCTCGTTGATCTCTCTAGGATGAACTATTGTGAAAACAAGAATATAAATAATTTAAGAAGGGGTTAAGTTATAACATAAATTTATGAATATGAATATTACACATATAGCATAATGCTGCTATAAATTCATCTCTATAACTTCTCAGAGTAAAAATTATATTTATGCCCACAATAATATTGGATTATATATGCTTTGGAAATAATGCGTTTTCTTAGCACCCAAATCTCAAAACAAGCTTATGAAACACAAGGTATACTCATGAATGCATCTGAGTTCTGTGTTTCTGGGAGACTGAACAATTATTGAGTAGTAGGCTATAAATAAGCAAATGTTTATAGCATTCTTTGGGAGACTCTACTTGTGGAGGTCACATATATTCCTCAGAAGCATAAATATTTTCCCTATTGAAACCTGCCTGACCTAAAGAACGGGGAATAAAAGTCAATGCGCAACGTGCTTAGGTAACTAGAGAGCTAGAAAATCATGCGTGGAGAGTAGACAGGCTGCTGACTGTTTCTTTTACTGAACTGATTAACTTTCTAGATCCTTAGGGGTAAAAACCCAACCCTACCCTGCAGCTGCCTGACTGTCATTGTGTTCAGGATTAAGTTGAGAGCTTCTGACCTTCATTTCAAAGCTCTCTAGTGTTTTGTTCTTATCTACTGTGTTGAGGGTCTGTAGAGCAGATGTTCTGTTCTGAATCCATGGGCCTGGAATTATTTTATCTTCTTCATCCAATCATGCTTCCATTCCATTTCCTGTAAACAGTCCTTCTGGAAAAGGTGACCTCAGCTGAACATTTTATATTAAGGAAGGAAATCAGCAGGACGTATTGCCTTGATTCTCCGGTATCATCTGCAGATCTAACTACATCTTTGTTCTTTGAAATAAACCAATCAAAAACATTCTTCACAGTAATAAAAATAAGGCAAAGTACTTGGAGGCTAAGTGGTATACAATATCTTTCAGACAGACTCTAAAACAGAGCCTACTGTGATCTACCTGTTAAAACTTATGTCAGAAGGAGTGTGATTTGAGGAAAGCCTAAATTGCTCTTTCTAAGTAGGGTCATTTGAGACAAAATATCACCCAGCTCTGGTGTTGCCTCACCTTCTGTCTCCCTTGGCCTTAATTAGCACCTTAGTCCCATATAACACAATATCTTAGGGATTTGTTTTCTTTTTCTTTCTTTCTTTCTTTTTTTTTTTTTTTTTTTTTTTTTTAGGAAATAAAATGGAGGTTGTGTGCTGAAACATTCAGGCCTGTGGGAGGAAAGGTACTCTCCACATTGGTCAGACACACTTCTTACTTGATGGAAAAATGATCTGACTCTTAATTTCATCTCACAGCATGATGGTGGCCACTGTCTGCTGGACACATTGGAAAACATAATTAGATACTCAGGAGTAGACATTTTGCTTTTAGCCACGGGAATATTCCTCCTGGAAAAATCACTGCGAGACCCTGAAAAATAATGGTGTTTGACTGGCACAATTTAAAAAGAGTGGAGTGAGCACACAAGCTGACTTATTTGGTGCTGGAGTACAGTCTACTCGATGCATAGTGGTGAAATGTCTTTTCTTTCCCTTGAGGGTAATTTTTAGATAGGCGATCTGAACAACTGGGCTCTATTTGGCTAAAATTAAAATACAGCTTGTATCATCTCCCAATTTCTGTAGTTCCCTTTACTTAATGAAAGACTTCAATTTCTCCCTTCCCTTTCTGTGCACCCCTTTTGTAAGACTGTTTTGCACTTAGCACTGCCTTTCAGCAAGAAGGACTCAGGGCACTTATATGAAAAACTATATTACATCTTTCTTTGCCCTGGTGTTACTGTATTTTCACTTTATGTGTCTTTCTTCCAAGTGGGCACTTGGAGAGATCTCTTACTAGAGGTGGCCACAGACTTTTTCAACCCAAACCATTGCCTGTTTGGGGTTCATCCGACTCTTGGGTGATTACAGCCATGGAACTTTTTAATCTTCCCCATTCGTGCACAGACAAAACCTGTTTCCTAAGACTTTGGCTTACAAAGTAACTGATCTGGTATCAAGCCTTCCATAGAGCACACATGGAGTCAGCAATGAACAGGGTCCAGTTTGCTACATTCATTCAGTCTGATAATGTGATGGAGAAAACTCAGAGCTATGTCCATGTCTTGGAGGGAGGCCACTAGTTAGTTCCTGGCCGCTTAGCTATGAAATAATCACACAGAAACCATATTAATTAAATCACTACTTGGCCCATTAGCTCTAGCTTCTTATTAGCTAACTCTTATATATTAATTTAACCCATCTCCATTAATCTGTGTATTGCCACATGGCTGTGGGTAAGGTTCCCAGCGTCTGTCTCTGGCGGAGACTCTATGACTTCTCTCTGACTCTGCATTCTTTCTCCCTGCATTCAGTTTAGTTCTCCTTGCCTAACTCTGCTCTACCCTATCAGGCCAAGCCAGTTTCTTTATTCATTAACCAATAAAAGCAACACATACACAAAAGGACCTCCCACACCATCTATAGAAGCTTTTCTCAGGCCCTGTTTTGTAACTTTTTCCACTCTCAGATTCTAATTTTGTCTCTCAGTTTTCTTGTGGGCACTGAAAGTACAGGTCACTTCTCATTTGCTGATGTGGAACTCTTCTTTTCTCTGGGCTTTGTTGACCTTCTCTCTGAGAAATCTGGTCTTAGTACTCATGATCATCCAATTTAGACCTCAGCTGAATGACAAGGATTTGATCCCAACTGCCTGCAAATACAGCTATGTTTGTGCCTTTAAGCTTAGTGGATTGAGTTGAGTTGGCTTAGATTTTGATGATAACTGTTACCATGTCCACTTCCCTCACCCATAGACAACTGTGTTGTACTGGTAGACAGCCTTATTAGTTCCCTCTTCAGACTGATTTCACAGTATCTGTGTTTCACTCCTTCAGAAATACCAATACTCCACTGGAGTCAACACCAGCCCACTTGCATTACCAATTCTTAAATCCTTTTTCTTATCTTACGCCAAAGTCTGGGATGAGATTGATGGCAAATCAAGTGATATTGATGAAGAGGATGGGAATATACAGGAAACCAATTTATCTAAAGAGTATTATAGTGAAGGTAAGAAAAATAGAGTCCCGTTCCAGTTTTACACTTATGAATTAGGGATAGTAGACTCACAATGATGGGTTTCCTTCTTCTAAGGGTGGCTTTTGTAAGCAGCCAACAAGATTCCTGTCTAACTGCCTCAACTTTTTCATGAGAAGTGATCAGTAATGTGCATGGTAATTTTGTTCTGTGGTAACATAGGTTAATTGAGTTGAAGGCTTCTGCTGGGGCATGTGGAATAAATGTCTACAAAGTTCTAAAAATGAACATTCCAATCAAATCACTCAGACCACAGGGGTTTGGGTGGGTATTGTAGGTAGAGTTGACTATCTTAGTCTTCTAAACACAATATACTGAATATATTTGACAGGAAGACATTGTTTTCTTATAGATTTAGATGATTGAAAGGCCTATGATCAAAGTGCCAGAAAGGCCGTGTTCTTGGTGATGGCCTGTCACTCTTTGTACAATTGTCTTTCTGAATGGAGAAGGGAAGAACTGATGTCTTCTTAGTCTTCTTAGAAGGACACTAAGTGCATCCTGGTAGCATCGCTTTCATGACCGCATCTGAACCTAAGTATTTCTCAAAGGCCCCAATTCCAAATACTATTATTTTGGTAGTCAGGACATCAACACATGGCTTCTGAGAGAACACAGTCTTTCAGCTGGTAACACTGACCCACATCATTTGTCAGCTGAATTGTGTCCCAATTGCTTGGCACTTTTCTGAGAATACTCAACATTGTTTTCCCACTTAGCTGTTCTGTACTGAGTTTGTTACATTTACTCTATTTTAATTTTTATTGCTCCAAATAAAATATATAAGTAAAATATAGCCATCTATTGTAAAGTAGATATAGATACTCTCAACTCTGTCCACCCCATGCTTCTTCTGTAACACTCATCCATAAATAACTTTACCTTCCTCCTAATGATCACTATACTCAGTAATTAAGTTTTTCCAGTCTACTTCATGGGTAGAATTCATACTTTTTGTTCTTCTGTGTGTTGCAGAGTTGCTGTTATAAGGAGAAAATTTAAAATGCTGAATAAACTAATAAATGATGTTTTGTAGAAAATAAACAAAAATATATTTTATTTTGAAATAATTTTATATTTACAAATTATTTGAAGAATAATATAGAAATATACCTACAACTAAATTAATGCCATTATTATAACTCTATATTAAGATTGTAGGAAGAAGTTTTATTTTGGCATTGTAATATATTTAAATACCCTCTTGAAAAAAAGGTCATCTGTTGAAAAACCCTTAATAGTTCACTGTAATTTACAGATGACAAAATGTAGGATTGGAGAGAAACTTTGTAGAACATGGTGGAATAAGAACCCAGCCTTCTCACCTTTCAATGTGATGCTCTTTGTCCTTTGATGTTCTGTATGAAGTGACCCTTACTACAGTGTCAGTAAGTCCACTGTGTTCAGTGTATGTTCAGTGTATGGTTGAATGTCTGTTGAAGAAAGTGGGTCATTAAAAGACGTTGCTGTATTCAGGAAAATACAGAAGCTGCAAGTGCTTTGGAAAGCAGGTTTTTATAAGATCTCTGAGGCATTAATGTAGATGACAAATGGATGGGCTAAGGATGATGGTGAGGGGACCCATGAACTAGATCAGTGGAAAGTCTCTGAAGGTGCAGCTAAACCAGTGGCTGTAGGAAGACGAAAGCAGATATATTGAGAGCTGCTCAGAAGTTTAACCAGTGTGATCTGACCACCAATTGATGCGGGAAGTGAGAAAGTAGGAGATGCTGGAGGTGACTCTGAGGCCCCTGACTGGGGCAATTAAATGAGAAGTGATATTGCTAATTAAGACACAGCATGTTTGGAAGAGAAGAAAGGCTGGGTGTTAGATGATTGCACGACACTTAGTTCTCCCACAAGACAGTAGGTGATGTATGTGAGGAGCTTAAGAAAGAAGTTAAGTCCCAAGGCATTAATCTAAGAGTTAATATCAAGGTGGTTGATGAAGCCATTAGAGGAGGTGATATCCCCTAAGGGAAACATAGAAGGTAGAAGGATAGAGGATAGACTATCTGAGTTCATTTGGAAAGAGGACAGCAGAAGGAAGTAATAAGAAGAGGAAAATCCATAGTGGGGTTGTATAAGGAGCCTGGGAGGGGACGGTGAGCGGTGTTGCATTCCTCAGGGAGGCCCACCAAGATAAGGATACCACAGAGTGATGGGTGACCTTGGGAAGTGTCTTTCCAACAAAGGAGGTGGAAGGGTATGTATTTAAAAGCCAACCCTAGAGAGACAGGAGGCTAGACACATATATGGAATTTTCCTTAAGGCTTTCTACTGATCAAGGTGCCTTTATGCCCCACATTTAAAGACAGTTAAGTGAGAAAAATTCAAGGTAAATATGAAAGTCATCTCCATTGTTACTATGAAACATAAGGAGAAGCAGCAGGCTTTTTGAATCTCATTTGGGAGAGTTTCAGGACTAAATATGCAGGCCTTTTAGGACAGGGCAGATTAGTCTCACATGAATGAAGACTGCTCCTGAATTCCCCTTTCAGCCTTTGGCTTTTATTCCATGAGGTTGAACAAATAAGACTACAGGAGACAGCTTTCATTTTTGCATTATACTCATAGGATAAATTTGCCCTGTCTAAAAATATCGAATTTTCTAACTAATAGATTTATTCAGAGGTCTCAGAATATTTCAGCATATAATCAATTGCACTTTTAATAAACCATAAACTATGTTTACTGCCATATTTATTGATTTAATCAAAGTGACTTGATGGCTAACTGGTAGAGTGCTTTCCATGGGCCCCAAATATTAAGCCTAATTATCGGAGACAATAAAACAGGAAGATGAGAGAATGGTTTAATTCCTGAGAAACCGAATGGAATGAAACAAAATAAAAACACTTTTCTGTTTGTTTGGAGGCAGAGATTGTCTGAAAGACAGAAGCCAGCATTATGAGAAACCTCCCTGTGGCTCTTGGCATCTTTCAAGCAGGTGTAGGCAGTACAAGACTCCTATTAAAGAATAGCCCGTGTACCCCCTCGGAGCCTCACTGCTGTTTTTGCCTAGAGGTGTAAATGGATTCAAAGGTCATCTGCTTCTTTCTTAACATCCCATTCCTTTCTGTTTGGCATGGTTTCAGGTTGAATTAGAGGCATTAAGATGAGGCTGCTCCCCAGTCAATCTGAGAGAATCAAAAGAGCCCTCCTGCCCCCTGCGGAGCCTTTGAAAGTTCTCCAGGTCTGAACACTCCAAATGATTTGATTATGTTTGGTTATAGTTGAAATATTGATTTGCTTTAGAGGTGGCCAGCAAGGGTCGAGCTGTGCTTTATGGTTCCTTGTGGTCCTATAGGTCAGACTGTCACCGTTGTTACTTCCACCCATTGGCTGCAGAGAATCGCCAACATCCTTCCAGGAACAAAATGTGTGGTGAAACATTTTAGCAAGCTTGAGAAAACTTGGAAAAATGGATTGACACAACAAAATTTGGTTTTCCTTTTCTTCCTTCCTTCTTTCCTTCCTTCATTGCTTCCTTCCTTTCTTCTTTCCTTCCTTCATTGCTTCCTTCCTTCCTTCTTTCCTTCTTTTCATGAAGCGATTTTCTTTGGAGAATAAATTACACTATATTTACACATAGAATAGCTCTCACTGCAAATCCTTCTCTTTGGCTTTGACAAATTTGGCAAAAATTTGACAAGGAAAGCATTTATTTTGATAGCGTTAGCCAATTCAGTAACAATCTGGTGAACTGAAATTTTAAGTTTTACTTTAAATACCACATAGGTTTGCAGTTTGGAAGTTTGTTTTCATCGCTTCTTATATTCCAGTGTAGATGCTCATAACTCTACTGCAATCTCTAGTACCTGGGTTAGAGATGACTCTAGTGGGAAGCACTAAAGAGGTTTTGTAGTTGTATTATAGTTGATGGGAGTCCATCAATGCTGGAAGAAAGTGTAGCCTAGTGTTAGTCTTCTCCTGTGTCACATTTCAGAAATAACTTAGGAAAAAGAAGCCATCCAATATACCATGTGTGAGTGATGATTAAGTGGCCCAGGGATTTTCAATGTCTAGGACCTCTCAATATGTATCACCTCCAGATCATTTACCGTGACCAAAAGGGAAAAGACAAAATACATTCCTGGACCACGAGGCTTCCAGTAGCAGATCTTTACAGTGTATTGATTCCAACAAAGCCATCAGCAATTGTCTTCGACATATATTTCTGTTTGTGTGTAGGGAAGGGAGAAATAGACAAAACAGCCCATAGAAATGTAAAAAAAAGCAAGGGGAAAACACCCAGAGCTCTCCTGTAAGATGAACATTTTCTCAGAAGATAAAATGAAAGTGATTTTGCTGTAGCTTCATTCTAAAAATTCGTTTTATGTATATTTACTAGCTTCTACAATAATATAATAACTTTGACATGACAGTTCTTGTATCTACATGCAGATCTGACTTAACTGAAATAACATTGTACTAATTTTAAATAGAACAAACAGTAGAAAAAAAAGATGGAGGAAACAGAAAACCTTGTTTAGTTGCAATGTGTACTTCCTAGCACACCAGAAATAGGAAGTGCTTGTTGAGAACAATAAAGTAATACAGGGGGAAAAAACGTCCCTGAACTGTGAGACCATTTGTAAGCATTATTCGGACAGGAACCACATTTGAATCCTTCTTACTTTTCATAATGCCTGGCATTCGTGAATATTCAAAACATACTTTCTGAATGAATGATCTGCACTCTGGAAACTTTTCAAAAATAACTACTTTTATTCCGTGAGAACTTCATACAATTCACCTCCAACTTCTCCCCTCATTTCTGTCCAGAGTCCCCCCCACCTCCTTACCCTCCCAGGAAACTTAGCTAATGGTTTCCTGGTTCAGGTGGATTTTCTCATAACAGATGCTGTTTATGTATTGGAAGAGAGATTAAAAGCAAGTTACTGGGTACGAAGGAGCTGAAGTTCAACAAGTAGAGAGGGTTGTACCTAGGGGCAGGGAGTACACAAGAGGCTGGGTTAAATGGGCAGGATTTTGCTTGCGTAGGTTGGTATGAGACCCAAGAACTTTATGCTGTGGAACAAAATGATCCCAAGATCCTCCAGTCTTGGCTCCACTTTATCCCAAGCAATAATCTTAAACCTCCTACTAGTTCTTTCTGTAACCAAAGACCAGTTTGGGGCCCTCACCAGTCTATTATTCTCCAGAACAACTAAACTTAGTCCTATCTTGGGAAATGTTTTCAGAGTCAAGGGGTAGTTTCCTACATGTTTCTTATACCCATATTTAACTTTCCAAACTTTGAAGTTTTGCTCAGTAAGACTATATTGAGGGTAGCCTAGGTTTCATTGCAGACACATGCATAAATGATGCCAAGGCCATTTACAGGTAGGGCATAAAGTAAACTGGAGTATTTGGAATCATCAGAAAAGAGGAAGAATTTGAAGGCTCAAGAAATCTAAAGGGTAGGCCAGGCGGTGGTGCCACACCCAGCACTCGGGAGGCAGAGGCAGGCAGATCTCTGTGAGTTCGAGACCAGCCTGGTCTACAAGAGCTAGATCCAGGACAGGCTCCAAAGCTACAGAGAAACCCTGTCTCAAAAAACCAAAAAAAAAAAAAAAAAAAAAAAAAAAAAAAAAAAAAAAAAAAAAAAAAAAAAAAAAAAAAAAAAAAAAAAAAAAAAAAAAAAAAAAAAAAAAAAAAAAAAAAAAAAAAAAAAAAAAAAAAAAAAAAAAAAAAAAAAAAAAAAAAAAAAAAAAAA